>CM076407.1:22503767-22526552 GCA_038363315.1 Mugilogobius chulae
AATGTCTATGGTTTTCCAAGCACTGGGAGCCGCCATTTTTCCATGCCACTCTGGGTTGACTGACATAAAATTATGTTTCCATGGTTACTCCCACATTTTCATACTGTGAACAGTTTCCAAAAAACACCACAGACAGTGTCCAGCTCGATCATCGTCAGTGTCACTAGCATTCCACATAATCGTTTCTGTATTTGGGTTTCAAACTGAAAAGGTTTAACTGGAGGAGATCCATGTTTGCTTAGTTAACCCGTACCATGACAACACTATGTCATAACCATAGCAAATTGGTCCCGCAGTTGTAATTTCTTCATAACACTTTTTAATAAAACTACCAAATACGTTCCAAGGTATCTGTCCTGCTATTTATTATAAGTTGATTGATACTAGAAGTGTTGAAACAGATTATTATCCAGGGTTCTCTTTAAAACAAGTCAAATAGTCAGATTTTGATTAAGAGAAAACATCTTAAAATGAGTCTTTTAATTCACATCATTTTATCTAAGTTAGATTTCAATGTAAAAAAGAACCAAAATAACGTCTACATCAGTAAACAATAAATCCAGCTCCCCAAGTCATCGTTTAAACTTAAACCAGATTAAACCAGGACTAAACCTAAAACTGAATATACACTGTAAAAAGTCACACTTAGATTAAATAATGAGTTTAAAAATGCTTAAATTAAGTCAGATGTGTTTATTCATCTTCAAATAAGATTCATGATAGAACAAGAGCAAAGTGGATTGTTTTGTTAAAAAATAAAAAAAGACAAGTTCTCAAACCCAAAATGCACCTGTATGAAACATAAAATCACTAGATTTATGGGCAAATGTTATTTTCAGACAGTAAGAATATAATAAAATAAAGATGACACATTAAGACATTTAAAGCTGGCCACTATTTCCAGAGTTAAAAAAACAGATTTATATATGACATAAGTTTAATAAGTCTGCTCTATAGAATAAAACATATTTATCCTCAGCACAAATGTTCTAAAAAGTTATTTCTGTTCTATTGAATCCGTATGTTGTCTTTTTACCTCCAGAAAGTTCCGCGGTGCAGCTTTAAAAGAAACTTTAAACTTTCCCAAACGTGCGTCAGTGAAATGACGTCATCTCTGTCCCTCTGCTGCAGTTTCCCGAGAGTCCACCAGAGGGCAGCACCGGACTGAAGTCAGGAAACAGACTCCAAACAGAAAACACGAGACATTTTACTTCAATGTCTTCTCTTCTCCTCTCCTCTCTTCCCTTCTCCTCTCCTCTTCTCTTCTCTTCTTCTCTCCTCCTCTTCTCTTCTCTCCTTCTCTTCTCTTCTCTCCTCTCCTCTCCTCTCTTCTCCCTCTTCTCTCCTCTCTCTTCTCCTCTCTTCTCTCCTCTCTTTCTCTTTTCGTTTCTTCTCTTCTCCTCTCTTCTCCTCTCTCTCTCTTCTCTTCTCTCCTCTCTTCTTTTTCTTCTCCTCTCTTCTCTCTTCTCTTCTCTTCTTTTCTCTTTTCTTTCTCTTCTCCTCTCCTCTCTTCTCTTCTTTTCTACTCTTTCTCTTTTCTTCTCTTCTCTTCTCTTCTGTCCTCTCTTCTCCTCTCCTCTTCTCCTCTCTCTCTTCTCCTCTCTTCTTTCTCCTCTCTTCTCTTCTCATCTCTTCTCTTCTCCTCTCTCTTCTCCTCTCTCTCTCCTCTCTCTTCGTTTCTCTTTTCTCCTCTCTTCTCTCCTCTCTCTTCGTTTCTTCTCTTCTCTTCTCCTCTTCTCCTCTTCCTCTTCTCTCTTCTTTCCTCTCTCCTCTTTCTCTCCTCTCTTCTCTTCTCTCTCTCTTCTGTCCTCTCTTTCCTCTCTTCTCCTCTCTCCTTTTCTTCTTCTCTCTTCTCTCTTCTCCTCTCTTCTCCTCTCTTCTCTTCCTTCTCCTCTCTTCTCCTCCTCTCTTCTCCTTTCCTCTTCCTCTTTCTCTTCTTTTCTTCTTCTCTTCTCCTCTTTCTCTTCTCCTCTCTCTCCTTCCTCTTCTCTTCTCCTCTTTCTTTTTCTTTTCCCTCTTCTCTCTCCTCTCTCCTTCTTCTCCTCTTCTTCTCTTCCTTTCCTTCTCTTTCTCTCTCTCTCCTCTCCTGTCTCTTCTCTTTTTTTCTCTTCTTTTTCTCCTTCCTCTTTCTGTCCTCTCTTTTCCTCTCTCTTCTCTTTCCTCTCTTCTCCTTTCCTCTCCTCTCTTCTCTTCTTTTTTCGTTTCTCTCTTCTCTTCTTCTCCTCTTTCCTCTCCTCTTTCTCTTCTCTTCTTCTCTTCTCTCTCCTCTCTTCTCTTCTCTTCTCTTCTCTTTTCCTCTCCTCTTCTTTTCTCCTCTTCCTCTTCTTTTCTTCTTTTCTCTCTTCTGTCCTTTCTTCTCCTCTTTTCTCTCTTCTCTCTCTCTTCTCTCTCTCTTCTCTCTCTTCTCCTCTGTCTCTTCTCTCTCTCTCTCTCTCTTCTCTCTTCTCTTCTCTCTCCTCTCTTCTCTTCTTCTCTCTTCCTCTTCTCTCCTCTCTTCTCCTCTCTCCTCTCCCTCTCTTCTCTCCTCTCTTCTCCTCTTCTTTCCTCTCTTCTCTTCTCTTCTTCCTCTCTTCTCTCTCTTCTACTCCCTCTTCTCTCTTCTCTTTTCCTCTCTTCTCTCTTTCTCTCTCTTCTCTCTCTCTCCTCTTCTTTCTCTCTTTCTCTCCTCTCTCTCTCTCTCTCTCTTCTTCTTCTTTTCTCCTCCTCTTTCCTCTCTCTTCTTTCTTCTCTTCTCCTCTTCTCCTCTCCTCTTCTCTCTTCTCTTCTCCTCTCTTCTCTTCTTCTCTTCTTTCTCCTCTCCTCTCTTCTCTCTCTCTTCTGTCTCTCTTCTCCTCTCTTCTCCTCTCTCTCCTCTCTTCTCCTCTCTTCTCTCTCCTCTCTTTTCCTCTCTTCTTCTCTCCTCTTCTCTCTCTCTTCTTCTCTTCTTTCTCCTCTCTTCTCCTCTCTCTCTTCTCCTTTCCTCTCCTCTCTTCTCTTTTTTTTCTTTCCTCTTCTCTCTTCTCCTCTTCCTCTTCTCTCTTCTCTCTCCTCTCCTCTCTTCTCTTCTCTTCTCTTCCTCTCCTCTTCTTTCTCCTCTCCTCTCTTCTCTTCTCTTCTCTCTTCTCCTTTCTTTCCTCTCTCTCTCTCTTCTCTCTTCTCTCTTTTCTCTCTCTTCTCCTCTTTCTCTCTCTTCTCTCTCCTCTCTTCTCTCTCTCTCTTCTTCTTCTCTCTCCTCTCTTCTCTCTCCTCTCTCTCTTCTCTCCTCTCTCTCTCTCCTCTCTTCTCTTCTCCTCTCTTCTCTCTCTCTCTCTCTCTCCTCTCTCCTCTCTCTCTTTCTCCTCTCTCTTCTCTCTTCTCTCTTCTCTCTCCTCTCTTCTCTCTTCTCTCCTCTCTTCTCCTCTCTCTCTCTCTTCTCCTCTCTTCTCTTCTTCTCTCCTCTCTTCTCTCTCCTCTCTTTCTCTCTCCTCTCTTCTCTTCTCTCTCCTTCTTCTCTTCTTTCTCTCTCTTCTCCTCTCTTCTCTCTCTCTCTTCTTCTCTCTCTCTTTCTTCTCTCTCTTCCTCTCTTCTCTCTCTCTCTCTTCTCTTCTTCTCCTCTTTTCTCCTCTCTTCTTCTCTCTCTTCTCTTTCTCTCCTCTCTTCTCTTCTTTTTTCTCTTCTCTTCTCCTCTTCTCCTCTCCTCTTCTCTCTTCTCTTTCCTCTCTTCTCTTTCCTCTCTTCTCTTCTCTTCTCTTTTCTCTCTCTTCTTTTCTCTCTCCTCTCTTCCTTCTCTCTTCTGTCCTTTCTTCTCCTCTCTTCTCCTCTCCTCTCTTCTCCTCTTTTCTCTCTCTTCTCTTCTCCTCTCTTCTCTCATCTCTTCTCTCTCCTCTTTCTCCTCTCGTCTCTTCTCTCCTCTCTTCTACTCTCTTCTCTTCTATCTCTTCTCCTCTCTTCTCTTCTTCTTTCTCCTCTCTTCTCCTCTCTTCTCTTCTCTTCTCTCCTCTCTTCTACTCTCCTCTCCTCTCTCCTCTCTTCTCTTCCTCTCTTTCCTTCTCGTCTCTTTTCCTCTCTTCTCTTCTCTCCTCTCTTCTCCTCTCTTCTCCTCTCTCTCTTCTCCTCTCTTCTCCTCTCTTCTCTCTCCTCTCTTCTCTCCTCCCCTCTCCTTATCTCTTCTCCTCTCTTCTCCTCTCTTCTCTTCTCCTCTCTCTCTTCTGTCCTCTCTTCTCATCTCTTCTCCTCTCTTCTCTTCTCGCTTTTCAATTATATTTACAGAGGGGCTAAGGTCTGAAAGCTGAACTACAAAACTGAACGTGTTTTAGATAGAAGACTCAAAATGGTTTTATTCACTAACTATGTCATTTTATCTTCATTAATAAAATACAAAAATAAAACCTTAAAATGATCAGATAAGGCTGAGGCTTTTTCACATTTTTCTCACTTTTGTGACATCAAAAACGCTTATTTCTGTTTAATCTGAGGCTTCTGGGACGTTTGGAACAAGTATAAAGACAAGTTATTCGATTAGTTGTACTTTATGTATAGCCTTACACATTTGTCATTTCAATGCATTAAAGGTGCAAAGATTTTTCAGAGATGTCTGGGTCAAAAGTGCACAATGAGCCAACATTTCGGGGTTGCAACGATTCATCGACGTAACGTGATCAGTCAATGAGAACAAATAATCATAATGTGTTTCATTGTAAAAACACATTTTTGTAGCTGAATGAATGAAACAAAATAAAATAAAATTCTTCCATTCTTAGCCTTCTGTCGTCATGTGTCAGCTTTCGTTTGACCAAAAATGTCGGCGGTTGTAGAAGTCTCAGTACACAACAGAAATAATAGATTTTTATTTGAGCTCGCACAAAATATTCAGTTACAACTTAAACAAAAAAATAAATACTGCAGATTTTAGTAGAAAAAAAATGGATACTGAACTAGATCAAGACAAAATACTTAGATTTATTAGTGTCGTTATTAGAGTCAAGACCGAGTCCGAGACGACATCGAGTCCGAGGCTAGATCGAGTCTAAGACGAGACCGGGTCCAAGGAGAGATCGAGTCCAAGGAGAGACCAGGTCCTAGGCGACATCGATCCAAGGAGAGATCGAGTCCAAGGAGAGATCGAGTCCAAGGAGAGATCGAGTCCAAGGAGAGATCGAGTCCAAGGAGAGATCGAGTCCAAGGAGAGATCGAGTCCAAGGAGAGATCGAGTCCAAGGAGAGACCAGGGTCCTAGGCGACATCGAGTCCAAGGAGAGATCGGGTCCTAGGCGACATCGAGTCTAAGACGAGACCGGGTCCTAGGCGAGACCGGGTCCTAGGCGACACTGAGTCCAAGGAGAGATCGAGTCTAAGGCGAGATCGAGTCGAAGGCGAGACCGGGGTCCAAGGAGAGACCGGGTCCTAGGCGACACTGAGTCCAAGGAGAGATCGAGTCCTAGGCGAGACTCGGGTCCAAGGAGAGATCGAGGTCCAAGGAGAGATCGAGTCTAAGGCGAGATCGAGTCCAAGGAGAGATCGAGTCCAAGGAGAGATTGAGTCCAAGGCGAGACCGGGTCCAAGGCGAGAACCAGGCGACATCGGTCAAGGCGACCAGTAAAGCGACATCGAGTCTAAGGCGAGACCAGGTACAAGGCACATCGAGTCTAAGGCGAGACCAGTACAAGCAACATCGAGTCTAAGGCGAGACCAGGTACAGGCAACATCGAGTCTAAGGCGAGACCAGGTACAAGGCAACATCGAGTCTAAGGCGAGACCAGGTACAGGCAACATCGAGTCTAGGCGAGACCAGGTACAAGGCAACATCCAGTCTAAGGCGAGACCAGGTACAAGGCAACATCGAGTCTAAGGCGAGACCAGGTACAAGGCGACATCCAGTCTAAGGCGAGACCAGGTACAAGCAATCGAGTCTAAGCGAGACCGGAGCGATCCGTCTAAGCGCCGGCCCTCCGCCGAGACCAGGTACAAGGCGACATCGAGTCTAAGGCGAGACCAGGTACAAGGGCAACATCGAGTCTAAGGCGAGACCAGGTACAAGGCGCCATCCAGTCCTAAGGCGAGACCAGGTACAAGGCAACATCCAGTCTAAGGCGAGACCAGGTACAAGGCAACATCGGAGTCTAAGGCGAGACCAGGTACAAGGCAACATCGAGTCTAAGGCGAGACCAGGTACAAGGCAACATCGAGTCTAAGGCGAGACCAGGTACAAGGCAACATCGAGTCTAGGCGAGACCAGGTACAAGGCAACATCGAGTCTAAGGCGAGACCAGGTACAAGGCAACATCGAGTCTAAGGCGAGACCAGGTACAAGGCAACATCGAGTCTAAGGCGAGACCAGGTACAGGCAACATCGAGTCTAAGGCGAGACCAGGTACAAGGCAAATCGAGTCTAAGGCGAGACCAGGTACAAGGCAACATCGAGTCTAAGGCGAGACCAGTACAAGGCAACATCGAGTCTAAGGCGAGACCAGGTACAAGGCAACATCGAGTCTAAGGCGAGACCAGGTACAAGGCAACATCGAGTCTAAGGCGAGACCAGGTACACCACGGTTAGGCGGACCAGTACAGAATCCAGTCTAAGGCGAGACCAGGTACAAGGCAACATCGAGTCTAAGGAGAGATCGAGTCTAAGACCAGACCGAGTCCTAGGAAAGACCGAGTCTAAGGCAAGACAGATCCTTTACTTTTACACATTTCTCTTCTTTAAACTGTTTTTAATGTTTTGTTATAAAGTAAATTATATTTCACTAGACAAACTTCTTTTTAAGATTCTTTATCACAAAACAAAAGGATTTGAGTTTAACCTGTGTTTTTACATAAGCATAGATTAACTTAAATCTCTGAGGTCAGCACAAGTTTAAGGATTACTGTGGTCCAGGTCTAGGTCCAGGTCCAGGTCTAGTCCAGGTCCAGGTCCAGGTCCAGGGTCTAGGTTTATATTTTTATATTTTCCAGTCACGACGCTGCAGACAAAACAAACAAAACAAACAAAACTCTTTCTTGTAAAAACACTTTGTTGTTTCTGCAGAATTTTCTGATAAAATGTTTTTGCTTCTGAAGGAAAATTAATATTTTTTCACACATTTGTGCAAAAACACATTTTATTTTTTTACTCTCTTCTTCCCGCTCTCTCTCTCTCTCTTTCTCTTTCTCTCTCTTCTCCTTTTCTCTTTCTCTCTTTCTCTGCCTTTCTCTTTGCTCTCGCTCTCAATAACTCTCTCTCTCTTTCTGTCTTCTTTTTCTCTTCTCCCTTTTTAAACTTCCGTGGTTACTTTTTTCTCTCTGTCTCTTTCTTTTCGTTTTCAACTCTCGCTCTTCCCCCTCACTCACCCTCTTCTCTCTCTCTTTTGTTAACTGTTGTCTCTCTCTCTTCCTTATGCTCTTCTTCCCTTTCATCCTCCCTCTCTCTCCCTTTCTCTTTCTCTCTCCCTCTGTTTTTCCCCTCTCTCTCTTTCTCTCTCTGTCTCTCTCTTTCCCTCTCCTTTCTCCCTTCCCTCTTCTCTCTCTGCTTTTCCCTCTCTCTCCCCTTTTCTCCCTTTCTCTTCTCTCTCTCTTTCCCTCTCCTCCTCCCCTCGCCCACCCCTCCCTCTCTTCTCCCCCTCTCCTTCTCTCTCCTCTTCTCTCTCTTTTGTAAATCTTGTGTGGTTACCTCTCTCTCTCTTTCTCTCCCCTCCTCCCCTCTCCTTCTCTCTGCCCCTCCTCTCTTCTCCTCTCTCTCTTTCCCTCTTCTCCTCCCCTCTCCCTCCCCCTCCACCCCCTCTCCCTCCCTCTTATCTACCCCCCTCCTTCTCTTCTCTCTCTTTTGTAAATCTTGTGTGGTTACTTCTTTCTCTTCATTAGGTAATTGGCACGTTTAGGCTGCGTTCCGGGACAAAAGCGGGTGAATGTGGTGTCGGGGGGGCGGGTCCGGGCTCGGGGGCGTCGGGGGGGTCCGGGGGGGTCCTGAGGGGTCTTTTCGGGGTCTTTTCGGGCCCCTGAGCCGCGTCTCTTTTGTCCCGAGGTGCCGTTCATTCACGTCTTTGTGTTTGTAATGGACGGATGATTGGATTAGCGTTTGCGCAATTAGCACCAAGAGCCGGGGCCCGCGCGGAGGTCCGAGGTCTCGGCCAGGTCTGAGGCTGCGCTGGGGTCTAGACCGGCTCTAGACCAGCTCTCGACCGGCTTCAGACCGTGTGGAGTCCAGACTGGGACAAACTGTTGCAAACAAAACAGGAAAATCAATGAAAGAGCAAGATTTTAGTCCAGTTTTAGGCCTTCTTTTCGCCCCATTTTCGTCCTGGTTTAGTCCTGGTTTTAGTCCAGTTTAAGTCTGTGTTTAGTCCTGTTATAGTCCTGGTTTAATCATGCTTTAGTCTTGGTTTAGTCCTGTTTTAGTCCTGGTCTTAGTCCAGTTTTAGTCCTGTTTTAGTCCTGCTTTAGTCCTGTTTTAGTCCATGTTTTAGTCCAGTTTTAGTCCTGTTTTAGTCCATGTTTTAGTCCAGTTTTAGTCCATGTTTTAGTCCAGTTTTAGTCCTGGTTTAGTCCTGGTTTTAGTCCTGTTTTGGTCCTGTTTTAGTCCTGCTTTAGTCCTGTTTTAGTCCTGTTTTAGTCCTGGTTTAGTCCTGGTTTTAGTCCTGTTTTAGTCCTGCTTTAGACCTGTTTTAGTCCTGGTTTTAGTCCTGTTTTGGTCCTGTTTTAGTCCTGCTTTAGTCCTGTTTTAGTCTTGGTTTAGACCTGGTTTTAGTCCTGTTTTAGTCCTGCTTTAGTCCTGTTTTAGTCCTGGTTTTAGTCCTGTTTTAGTCCTGGTTTTAGTCCTGTTTTAGTCCTGTTTTAGTCTTGGTTTAGACCTGGTTTAGTCCTGTTTTAGTCCTGGTTTAGTCCTGGTTTTAGTCCTGTTTTAGTCCTGCTTTAGTCCTGTTTTAGTCTTGGTTTAGACCTGGTTTTAGTCCTGCTTTAGTCTTGATTCAGTCCCTGTTTTAGTCCTGATTCAGAGGTCAAAGGTCACATGTTTTGGGGAGGAGTCGGACACAGAGACACAAAAGACACAAACATAAAGAAGTTCATTCAGAAAAAAGTTTCACACTCGTCCAGATTCTTCCTTCGTTTCCTCGTTGCACATTTTGGATTTTTTATAAATATTTGGAGATTTATTTTATTAATTTATTAATTTTTTATTTTTCATTTTGTCTCCTTCTCTCCTATCTTCTCTGTTCCTTCCTTGTCTCCTACCTCCTTGTCTCCTTGTTACTTGTCACTTCTTTCCTTGTGTCTTGTTTCCTACCTTTTTGTCTCCTATGTCCTCATCTCCTCCTTCCTCTTCTCCAACCTCCTCACATTTCTTCTTGTCTGCTGTTCTTTCTTTCTTTCTTTCTTTCTTTCTTTCCCTTCTCCTCGTCTCATCCTTCCTCATCTCTTATCTCCTCATCTTCTCTTTCCTTTTCTTTTCTTCTACCTCCTCGTGTCCTGCTTCCTCATTTTCTCATCCCCTTCTTCATCTTCTACCTCCTCGTCTCTTCCTTCGTCTTCTCCTTCTCCTCCCTCGACATCTCCTTCCTCCTCTCCTGCCTTCTTCCCTTCTTTCATCTCCTCATCCCTTTTTTCCTCTTTTTTCTTCTCCTCCTTCTTCATTGCTACCTTTCTCATCTCCTCCTTCCTCGTCTCCTCTTTCCCTTTCTTCACTCCTTCTACCTCATCTCATTTTCATCTCCTACCTCCTCATCTCCTACCCCCTCGTCTCCTCTTCCCTCATCTCCTCTGTCCTTACGTGCGGCCGCGGCAGATTCCTCTCGTCTCTTTTTATCTCTTCTTCTCCCTCGTCTCCTCTTTCCTTTCCTTCTCCCTCCTCGTGTCCTGCTTCCTAGTTTCCTCTTAATCTTTACCTCTTCTTCTCCTCCTTCCTTGTGCCCTCTTCCCTCTCCACCTTCTTCATCTCCTTGTCTCCTCCTTCCTTGTCTCCTACCTCCTCCTTCCTCTTCTCTCTTTCCTTTCTTCAAGGCCACGGCAGATTCCTTTCGTCTCTTTTCTCCTCACACTTTCCTCTTCTCCTCCTTCCTTGTCTCCTCCCTCCTCGTATCTTCTTTCCTCATCTCCTACCTCCACGTCTCTTGTCTGCTCGCCTCCTCCTTCCTTGTCCTCCTCTCTTCCTTCCTTTCGTGAGGCCGCGACAGATTCCTCTTGTCTCTTTTCTCTTCACACTTTTGCTCTTTCGTCTCCTCTTTCTTTTCCTCCTTCTTCATCCAGTCTTTCCTCCTACCTCCTCGCCTCTCTTCCTTCCTTGCCTCCTACCTCCTCTTCCTTCTCCTCCTTCCTCTCTTCTTCTCTTCTTTCCTTTCTTTGCAGCTGCGGCAGATTCCTCTCATTCTCTTTCCTCTTCACACTTTTGCTCTTTTGTCTCCTCTTTCCTTTTCTTTTCTTATCGTCCTTCCTAATCTCTCCTCCTCTCGTCTTCTGTTCTTTCTTTGCGGCCGCGGCAGATTCCTCTTGTCTGTTTTCTCCTCAGACTTTCCTCTTCTCTTTCCTTTTCTTCTCCCTCCTCCTGCCCTCCTTTCTTGTCTCCTCTTTCCTTTTCCCTCTCCTCCTTCCTTGTCTCCTACCTCATCTCTTCCTTCCTCTCTTTGCGGCCGCGGCAGATTCCTCTCGTCTGTTTTCTCTTCACACTTTCCTCTTTTCTTATCTTCTTCTTCTTCTCCCTTGTCTCCTACCTCCTCTTCCCTCTTTCCTTTCCTCCTCCCTCATCTCCTCCTTCCTTGCCTCCTCGTCTGGTGTCCTCTTTCCTTTCCTACCTCCTCCTCTCCTCCTTCCTTGTCTCCTTCCTTCTCTCTTCTTTCCTTTCGTGCGGCCGCGGCAGATTCCTCTTGTGTGTTTTCTCGTCACACTTTTCTTTTCTTCTCTTTCCTTGTCTCCTCTTCCCTTTCCTTCCTTCTCGTATCTTCCTTCCTTGTCTCCTACCTCCTCTCCTCCTTCCTTGTCTCCTCTCCTCTTCCTTTCTTTGCGGCCGCCGCAGATTCCTCTCGTCTGTTTTCTCTTCACACTTTTGCTCTTTTGTCGGAGCCGCACTTTTCTCACTTTGAACAAAAACGACACAAAACTGGACATTTCTCACATTTTTATTTAATATTTAGTTTTATCAGAAGATTTTTTTATTTCTGAAGGACGATCGGAGGAATCTGCTTCGTTTCAAAAGATTGATTCAAATAAAATAAACTGGAATTTCTATTAAAATCTTTGTGGATGAAAAATGAACATCGACAAAAATAAATCAGAAAAACTAAAACGAATCAAATCAAAATGTAAGAATTTATATTGATCCAAAATAAAAGTACTGATTTTAAAAATGATACAAATAAACCCTTTAGTAGAAATTCAAATTGGATGAAATTAAATTAATCCAAATAAATTTCTTTTATTTAGTTTTTTTTTTTTTTTTTTTTTGCTGGATTTATTTCTTGAATTATTATTTACTAAATAAATATTTTATTATTTAAATTTTTGTGACTTGACCAAATCACCTGCAACAAAAAAATGTGCAAAGAAAAAAAGAAATTTATACTTTTTTTGTTTTTGTAAATTAGTCGGAGAATAAACTGAACGACGTTTTGTTTGTTTTTAAAATTATTATTAAAATCAGAATCTCAAAAATGCTACAAAAAACACTTTCTATGATATTTTATTTTTTACAAAAACATGAGTCAGTTTTTAGAGATTCTTCCATCTGTGTTTGAGTTAAATTTTGTCTCAGAAATCTGACCAGGAGCTGAAAAAACTCAAATAAATGTGAAAGAAACTAGAATAGAATAAAACTAAAAAAAAAAAAAAAAAAAAAATGAAATAATAAAATTGATAAAAAATAAAATAAAAAAACACAAAACATACAGTAATATAATTTAGCTTAATTTACAAATTAAATGAAGCTTTGTGGGAAAATCTGCAGCGATGGGTTTAAAGTTTTGTAAAAAAAAAAAAAAAAAAATCAAAGAAAAAATTTGAAGAAAATTTTAAGGAAAATTCAGGTTTAAAAAACAAAACAACACTGTTAATTGGTTTTGTTAAATTTAGATAAATAACACAAAAATAAATAATAATAAATTCACTGAATGTAAACCAGGGCCGAACTCGACATAAAGGAAATACTTTTGATCAAATTGGACAACAACGACCTAAATAAACATTTATCTACAAAAAAAAAAAAAAAAACGGAAATATTTGCTTTTAAAAAATCAATTCAAATGAGCAAATTGTCCAAAAGAAAGAATTCCAAAGAAGCAGAAAAACTTCCAGATTTTAAGCAAAAGATTTTATTCAAATCTTCAAATCAAAAAAACATAAATAAATGAAATAATGTAACGTATTTATACCAAAGAATTCAGTTCAAATGATCAAAATGTCCAAAAGTCGCTGCAGAAACTGGAATTTTCTTTGCAAAATGAATCCATCCAGAAGCTACTGCTGATACATGTGTTTGAAATAATCATAATAATCTACAAAAAGTGAATGTAAAGTATAGCTTTGTATTAAAAAATTCAGTTAAAATCCTCCAATTGTGCAAAAGTTGCTACAGAAATTTGACTTAAATCTTAAAAATAACGATGCAAAACGTTTCCATAAATCATATAAATTTACAAATATAAATAAATAAATAAATAAAGTGTTTCCAGCTTTCTAGTAAAAATAGTCAGTTCTGTGAATCAAAATGTCCAGAAGTCGCTACAGACAGTTGACATAAAACGTTTCTAACAAGGAGCTATTTGATACAATCTTAGTCCGTAGTCAAAATTCTGCTCAAATGATCAAATCTTCCAAAAGTCGCATTAAAAAAATCAACATAAATGTCACGAAAATAATTCCACAGAAGCAGAAAAATCTCAACACAAGCAAAGAATTCTGTCCAAATCTTTAAACTGTCGACTTAAATCTGAAAATAACAAAGCAAAATGAATAAAAATGAAAAAAAAAAACAAATGTAATGTAGATTAAAATGTGAAAATTCTGCTCAAATGATCAAACTGTCCAAGAAACTCGACATAAATCTCACAAAAAACATGAACTAATCCCCAAAGAAGCAGAAAACCTCACATTTACAGAAAACACTTCAGGATTTAAAGCCAAAGAATTCCGTCAAAATCACAAACTCCGCTCCAGAATCTCGTCACGAACGTAAAATCCTCGCCGTCGAAGCTGCAGCAGGTTTAGACGAGAGAAAGTGAAAGTTTTTTGTGAAATATCGTCTTCGGAGAAGAAGAAGAAGAAGAATCTGTAACGAGGAGGAGCCGCTTCCACTGAAAACCACATTCTTCAGTTCTTCTGTCAGAGCAGACGAAGCCTTCGGAGCGTCCACAGCAGCTCCGGGAAAAACACGGAAAACTGTCGGAAAACTCGGGATTACAAACACGGGAGGAAAAGACACGAAACCCGACGAGTTTAAGACACTTTTGGAGATTTTTTCTGGAATTTTGACAGAAATATCGGAGCTGATTCTTCTGCTTTTTCTTCTTTTTCTTCTTCTGCTTCGTTTGGAAAAGAAAAACTGACTAAACTTTTACAACATTTTAAACTTTATTTAGCAAAGTTTTTATGCGTTTTATCGAGGCTGAAGATGGAATTTTGACGAGAAATTTAACGACGAAAACAGAAAAAATCAACAAAATTTTAATTCTGAAAAGAAACTAAAAGAATTCAAAATAAATAAACGTTTTGTCGGATTTTAAAACAACATAATTTGGTGACAAAGTGAATGATTTTTGTGGATTTTTTTGCTGCGATTCTCCACAATTTGATTAATTATTAAATTTTTTTTTTCTTTGCGCAAAAACAAGAAAAATGAATTTTAAAAAGAGACACATTTTTACCGTTTTGAACATTTAAATTCTGGTGAAATTGTCAGAAAATATTTGTTTTTTTTTCTCTTCGAGCGTCAAACACGACACAGAATTTGTAAATTATTGAATTGAAAGTGTGTTTGTGAAAAGACGACGTTTGGGAAAAAGAATCCGACCTCGTTAAAAGAAAAACTCCGACACAGACGAACGGACTTTTCTCTCTGTCAAGATAAAGAACGAATTGTTATTTTTACATTTTAGATTTAACGACGAGAATCTGACAAACGAATAAATAAATTCTGCAGAAACACAACAAAATACATTTAAGATTTTAGACTAAAACTGTGACAAAACGACAAGAATCTAAAACAATAAAAGTCTAAGACAAAGACCAGAGAAAGTTTGAGGTTTAGTGAAGCTTGAGCCTGAAAAATAAAGACGTGGCAGCTCGTTAAAAACACTAAACAGACTTTTCTCTCACCTTTAAACTAATTCTCACTTTTTGTGATTTACAAATTCAAATATTTCATTTTCAGCAGCTAAAATCCTGCAAAGCATTGTTTCTTTTTTGTTCACAAACAGATTTAACGACTCAGATCTTACAAAAACCTGGATCTAATGGTGCAGAGCTGCTTCCTAAACGCTAATTTAACATTTGAAACTAAAACTGTGTCACAAAACTCATAATTCTGACGAGAATCTGAAGCAGTTTTATCAAGAATCTGAACAGAAAGTGAAAGAATAAAAGGGGAACTAAACATCTATCAGGTCACAGCTCGTTAAAAACACAAAACGGACTTTTCTCTCGCGGTCAAAAATCGGAATATTTTTAAAAACTGTTCGTGCCTCCTGACGAGAATCTGTAACAATAAAAGGAGAACTAAACTATCATTTTAGGACCAGCTTGATTCAGTTTTTCCTTCGACAAAAACAAGAGAATGTTTGAGGTTTAGTGAAGCTTCAACCTGAAAAGTAAAGAATTATAAAAGTTTATTTTAAAAGACGTTGCAGCTCGTTAAAAACACAATAGACTTTTCTCTCACCTTTAAACTATTATACGATCGTACTCAATCTGAACACGTTTCTGCAGATTTTTTTCTTCTTTTTCTATTAAAAATAAAAGCAAAAGAAAGAAAATATTTGTCACTTTTAAATAAAAACAAAGAAAGCGTCTAAAGGGTTAAAAAAGAAGAAAATCTTTGTCACGTTTGAGTTTTTCCTTCGAGAGAAAGTAGCAGCTCGTTAAAACCACAAACCAGACTAAACTAATTATTTCTTTTTAGTCTTTTCCACGACAAACATTCCACAAATATTAAAAAATTCTGTAAAATTTTCTCTTTTTATCTGTATTTTTTAATCAATTGTTACAAAACTGTGTCAAAAAAGAAAAAAAACGAATCAAAGACATTTTGCTGTTAAAGAAGAAAAACAAAAGAAAGAAAATATTTGTCTCTTTGAAATAAAAAACACAAAAAACAATTAAAACTCAATCATTAAAAAGGAATCATCTGTGACAAAAATAAGAGAATGTTTCAGGTTTAGTGAAGCTTGAATCTGAAAAATAAAGAATTATTCTGAAAAGGCATCGAGTGGCAAAATCACAGCTCGTTAAAAACACAAAACAGACTCTTCTCTCACGTTTTAAACAAATTCTTACTTTTTAGTCTTTTCCCCGACAGAGATTCTACAAATATCTAAAAATTCTGTAAAATTTCTTCTTTTTATCTGTATTTTTTAAACAATTGTTACAAAACCGCTTCAAAAAAGAAAAAAACAATTCAAAGTGATAAAGGTTTATTTGAAAAGACGCGGCAGCTCGTTAAAATCACAAAACGGATCTTTCTCTCTCTTGTTAAACCAATTCTTACTTTTTAGTCTTTTCCACGACAGAGATTCTACAAATATCTAAAAATTCTGTAAAATTCCCTCTTTTTATCTGTATTTTTTAATCAATTCTTACCTAACTGGTTCAAAACAGAAAAAAAACAAATTAAAGACATTTTAAGCAACGATTTGTGCCTAAACAATCTAAACACATTTATCAAGATTTCTTTTTCTATTAAAAAACTAAAACAAAAGAAAGAAAATATTTGTCACTTTTAAATGAAAATCAGAAAATGTCTAAATGATTGAAAAAAGAAGAATCTATGACAGAAACGTGACAAATTATTAAAGAAAACAAAGACAAAAGTAACGTGTTTGAGTCGTGTTTATGAAGAATAAAAACCTCAAAGGATCAAAGAGACGATAGTAAAAGTGTTTAATGTTTAATTAATTATTTAAAAGCTGCAAAAACGTCCAAAATGTGGCTTTGAAAAGGACAAAAATAAGAAGATAATTCACCGTTTTGACTTTGAAAAGAAACAGAATCCAAAAGGAAACTCGAGAAGAAGCAGAGGAACAATCGGAATTCTGCTCCGGAACAAAACCTGGAATTCTGCCGCCGCCACGGGAAAACAACAGAACGAAAGCAGGACGAACAGAAGACAAATACGGACAAATAATAGTCCAGAAATAAAGTAGAAAATAGTCAATAATAATAAATAATTTAAATAATGTCTTGTGTGTTGTGAATAAAAAGCTTCAGATTATTTCTGCGTCGAATTAAAACAAAAGAGAAAAACAGAAGCTTTTCTTTTACATTTACTGTTTTTAATTCAGTGTTTGCAAATAAAATCTGTTTTCCATGAAGCTGTTTATCAATTAAATCAATCAAACAATCAATTAAAAAACATTTAAGACAATCAAGTCGATCGGTTTTTCACCATTTTGTCCAAACTGGATCATTTTCTTTTATAAAACTGTTTTTATCTAAATTTTGCGAAGCTTCAGACTCTTTCAAATCACAAATATTTTAACAATTTCACATTTTTCCAGATTTTTATTTTATTCTTTAGATTATCCAGAGTTTAGTTTTGACATTTTTTAATTCTGTTTTTTTTTTTTTTTTTTGTGAATGAAAAGCAGAAAATCGATGTTTTTAACGACGTTTTATTCAGGAAAACGAATTTTTTCAGAATCACAAAAGTTCTGACAGTTTCCCAAATTTTTACCTGAAAAAGTCACATTTTTTATTATTTTATTTTTTGGAGAAATGTGTTTTTGACTGAGTTTTTCTAGTTTATAATTTTTTTTCTGCTAATTATTATTTTAAACAAGACTCAAATGTTCAAATGAAAATGGAAGAGACATTCACACTTTTCCCTCCAAACTCGGACGTTTGTTGCTTAAAACATAAATTATTTTTGGACTTTTTTGTGAATAAACATCAGAACTTGCTCCACTGACGTTTCTTAAATGTTTTTCTGACGATTTCTGTCAAAAACGTTGGATTTTCTGAAGTTTTTTTGTGGATTTTCGTGGATTTTTTCCGTGTTCGATGGAGATTCAGAGGTTCAGCTCGGACCTGGACCAGGTTCTGCTCAAGTCCAAGTCCAAAGACGCCCTGAAGAGTCCAGCTGTGGACCCGGGTCTGGACCGAGGCCTGGACCAGGGCCTGGACCAGGGTCTGGACCAACGGGATCGAGGTCGGATCCACAGCGGCGGCGGCTCCGTGGATCCGGAATACTGCCGCCGGATCCTGGTCCGAGGTCAGAGGCACAAACACACTTTAAACACATTTTAACCAGCTTTATTTAGCTTTATATATCTTTAGTTAGCTTTAGTTAGGTTTAGTTAGGTTTATTTAGCTTTATTTGTGTTTATTTTATCTTTAAATCTGATTAAAACACATAAACACAAGAGAATTAAATGAATTTCTTGATAATTTGGACAATATTCTGTCAGTCCAACAGGTTGTTTGAGGTTTAATTTTCAGACGAATCTGAAGTTTTGCAAAAATAATCACACAACAACACACTTTGACTGGGTTTATTTATGTTTATTTATGTTTATTTATGTTTATTTTATCTCTAAATCTGCTCCAAACACATAAACACAAGCCGGACAATGTAGAATTAAATGAAAGTCTTGATCATTTAGACGATATTCTGTCAGTCCAACAGGTTGTTTGAGGTTTAATTTAAATAATCACACAAACACACACTTTGACTGGGTTTATTAATGTTTATTTATGTTTATTTAATGTTTATTTGTCTCTAAATCTGACTAAACACAAACACAGGCTGGAGATGTAACAATAAATGAATTTCTTGATCATTTAGTCCAGACCAGAACACAGACGAGTGACAAAAGGCCGGAACACAATTATTAAAAGAATTTGTATAAATATTGCAGCACATTTGTATAAAACATATTGTCTACTTCTTTATTAGGCCCGAGCCCCAGCAGGGCGTAGGGCCTATTGGTTCTGCAACGATGATGCCTGGGCGAAGCCCAGGCATCATCGTTGTTAACACTCTTGCTGATCATGATGGCTGGGCTTGGCCGAAGGCCAAGCCCAGCCATCATGATCAGCCACTACCCCGCCCCTGCGAGAACTACAAAATGAGCCATGCCGAAGGCATGGGATGTGTATACTTACTTCTGCTAACACAAAAATAGTCAACAATGAGTGCATGGCCGAAGGCCATGCACTCATTGTTGACAAAAGCAGCGCGAAGCGCATAACCCCTAAAACTGAACTCCTGGCATCAAGCACTACTCAGTAACTCATGCCGCAGGCATGAGTTCTCCTTGTTTCTGCTAAAATGCATGGAAATCAATGGGGAGTCAATGGGGGAGCCGACTTTGAAAGTGACTGACGAGCGCGTAAGCGCTCGTCAGTCACTTTCCACCCCACGGGGACGTGCGCGCTGTCGAGAGCTTTCGGAAAACGTATAATATGTTGTTGCCGTGGCAACGGCTATATTGTTTTTGCTAAAATATTATTATTAGGCCCGAGCGCCAAGCAGTGGCGTAGGGCCTCTTGTGTTTGGTCAGCAGTGCGAAGCACTGCGGCGAAGTGCCCGAAGGGCACTCAAGAGAGGCGTGCGCACAGCGCACGCAATAACAGCGCAAAGCGCTGTCCCCTTACCAAGCACAGTCACGTGAACCAGTAATGCCGCGACAGCGGCACACGCAAGTGCCGCGAAGCGGCATAATTGTATTTGTTAAAGACTAAACCAAGGTGCACACTTCACATCGTGCACGAAGTGCACGATGTGAAGTGTGCACACTAAATAAGAGCGCGAAGCGCTCCTCCCCTTACCAAACAGTAACAATAACACTCGTAGTCCCCAGTAGTTACCGGTGACATGTCCTGGTATGTCACAGTGCCGCGAAAGCGGCATAATTGTATTTGTTTACTCACATTTCCACCATAGACCCTAGGTGCGCACTTCACATCGTGCACGAAGTGCACGATGTGAAGTGCGCACACTAAACAAGAGCGCGAAGCGCTCCTTCCTTTTACCAACCCTATAGTGACCTTACAACCAGTCAGTAGAGGTCAATGACATAGCCCAGTGCTGAGGGCTATATTGTTATTGTTATTCCAGAAAAGTGAAGAAAGAGCTCAATGTCGAGCACAACGTGCTCGACATTGACAATGGGCACATCGTTACGTTACGTGACGTGAGTACTTTCCAACGATATATATATGCGCCACAAAAAGTGGCGCTAAATTGGAATTATTCGCGTTTTCAATATTCTTATTATTAGGCCCGAGCCCCCAGCAGGGCGTAGGGCCTATTGGTTCTGCAACGATGATGCCTGGGCGAAGCCCAGGCATCATCGTTGCTAACGCTCTTGCTGATCATGATGGCTGGGCGAAGCCCAGCCATCATGATCAGCCACTACCCCGCCCCCTGCGAGAACTACAAAATGAGCCCATGCCGAAGGCATGGGATGTGTATACTTACTTCTGCTAACACAAAAATAGTCAACAATGAGTGCATGGCCGAAGGCCATGCACTCATTGTTGACAAAAGCAGCGCGAAGCGCATAACCCTAAAACTGAACTCCTGGCATCAAGCACTACTCAGTAACTCATGCCGCAGGCATGAGTTCTCCTTGTTACTGCTAAAATGCATGGAAATCAATGGGGAGGCAATGGGGGAGCCGACTTTGAAAGTGACTGACGAGCGCGTAAGCGCTCGTCAGTCACTTTCCACCCCATGGGGACGTGCGCAAGGCCGAGAGCTTTCGGAAAACGTATAATATGTTGTTGCCGTGGCAACGGCTATATTGTTTTTGCAATTTTCTTATTATTAGGCCCGAGCCGACGGACGAAGTCCCGGCGAGGGACTAATTGGAATTGCGTCCGGGAGGGGGAAAATCGCGAAAACGACGCAGTAAACGACGACGCACGTGCCCGGAGTGGTGTCAAAATTAGAACTCAGTGAGGTCTAATTTTGAGTGAAGACCGCGTTAAAAAAGAATGAAAGACGACTCGGTAGCGCCCCCTCGAAAATCAAATAACATTGGGCCAATGGGAGCCCGACGCCGAAAAATGTCGCAGTAAAAATATGAAACCCGGCCCGAAAAATAGTTCATGTCCGAACATGAAAAAAATCATATTGTGGCCCCGCCCTCAAGTGAACAGGAAGTCGGCCATCTTGGATCAAATGCGTCACGGCAAAAGCGCATTACCTCATACTTGTGACCACCACGTCCACAATTTTGGTCGAAAACGCGTCAAACTTGGCCAAAACACAGTAAACCCATGTGAAATGAAATCAATGGTTTGAAATTTTGATATCATGTTTGGTTTGGTCACGGTGATTTTTAAACAAAATTGTAAAAATTTTGAAATTTTGAAAAAATCTTTCTTTTTGCCAGATTTTTTTATGGGAAAATGAAAATAGAGCGTTTGTGCACATTTGGAAACTGAACGCAACGATATGCATATTAAGAGGGTATCTCACAAAATGGCCCAATAGCGCCCCCTTGAAATCTTATTTTCAAATATTCGTACAGGACAAACCGTTTGACGTAGACTTACGAAAAAATTCACAGAGGGCTCATTTGGATGGGGCACAATGTGAGAAAGTTTCATGAGACTAGCTTTTGTAGTTTAGAAGAAAAATAATAGGAGAAAAAAAAGTTGCCGTTATTATTATTTTTATTTTTTTTTTTTTATTTTTCTCCGACACATCACCCTTAATTTGACCCCCTAAACGTTAACGAAAAGTCAATTTTATTTGACCCAAAATTCACGGTCGGTGAAAAATTTTGTTTTTTAGGGGTTTTAAGATAAAAATTATTAAAATTACTCTATAGCGCCCCCTGAAAGTCCAATACAAATTTTGGTCAAGTTTGTCGTAGAGGGCTGAAATTTGGCACAGACAATCTCCTTGGCATACTGATCAAAAAAGTCAATGAAGACATACCTCTATTTCATACACTGTTACCGTGGCAACAGAAAAATTATTTATTTTTAATTTTTTAGGAACATTTTGCTTTTTGAACCCCTGAACGTTAACGAAAAGTTACCAATTTTTAAACCAAGTTCAAGTTTGGTCTATAGTGTGGTTTTGAAATGTTAATAAATTAGAAGGTTTTGACATGACTCGCTAGCGCCCCCTAGAATTTCAACTTTTATCTAAAATTCTGCAACTTGGCATAAAGATAGCCCACAATGAGACGAGTAAAAAGTTCCATTGTGACCCCACTCTAAATCCTACAGGGCGTCGGCTATTGTGGGCGGAACTAAATTTTGGCCAAGTTTTACATCTCACTATTTTTTCCTTTTCTGCTTGGATATTTAGTCAAACGGCTAGAATATTTGGAAATATCATTGACACACCACTGTGCAAAAGGAAAGCTCATCAAATTTTTGATTTGTTAAAAAATGTGGGTGTGGCTATATCCCAACGCTACATTGACTGTTTTCTGTGTTTTTACAATTGCATATCTCTGGTATGCTATTGTTTATTTTAAAACCAGAATATACGGACACGACATTCTTCTTTCCATTCTGAACAAAAAAGCCAATGGAAGCATACCTCTATCTGAGAGCGTGTTGCAGAGGTTGCGCAAAGTCTTTACCATTGAAATGCATACAAAATTTTTAAAGAGAACTAAAAAAATTACTTTGTCATCAGGAGTTGCAATTTCGCACACCTATTGCCCACATGATACTGAACAAAAAAGCCAATGAAGACGTACCTCTATCTCGGACCATGCGACTGTGACAGAGTCACCTATTCTCATGATAATGATTGGAGTAGTATAAAGATGCCCCTTTTGAGGGGGGAATGACATAGGCAGAAAAGGCACAAGGACGATGGGCGGGCTCATCGCGGTCGCTCATACCCGCGGTCGCAAGGGGGGCGAGGGCCTATATCACCGCGCGCGGTTTTAATTATTATTATTTTTTTTATTCCGCCTCTAAGAACTCTAATTTGACCCCCTGAACACGCTCAAAAACTCACCAAACTTTGCCCAAAATTCAGAAGTGGCGAAAAATTTAGTTTTTTATAGGTTTTGTTTTCAACCATAAAAAAATGGCGCGACAGCGCCACCTACAAAAGTCAAAATACATTGCGCCTATGGGAGACGGTCTGGCGCAAACTTTGTCGTACAGCCACGAAATTCGGTACATGCATTCGTCTTACGAAGGCAATCAAAAAACCTAATCATGGCCACGCCCACTTTCGTACCGTTTGGCCGCCATCTTGGATTTCGCGGTCAGGAATGCAAACTCAGCATTTTCGCTCACATCATACTTTCGTCAACTCCTCCCAGGGCGTTTTGCCCATGGGCTCAAAATCGTTGGACATCATCTACACAAGTGGGACATCAAAAGTTATCCAATTTATGTTGATACAATTTACGGTTTACGTGCGGCGAAGCCGCATATTTCGGTTAGCATTTTTTCACATTTGGAATTTTTAATTTTGCTCCCGTTTCCACATAGTTTGTCCAATTTGAATCGGACCAATTATGCGTTTGTTGCATTTTCTGTCTGGACCCACTCATGGTGAAAAAATTTTAATCGGCGCGATAGCGCCCCTACAGAATGAAATAAGTGTTTACATGGAGGGTCAAAATTTACTTTTTCCGAAATTAATGAAATTTGACCCAAAATTCCTTTAGGTCCTCCCGATCAAAAAAGCCAATGGTAACCATGTACAATTTTGATTCGTGTCGCC
>CM076407.1:23127552-23307289 GCA_038363315.1 Mugilogobius chulae
CAGCAGGCACACTTCACACAGCCGTGGAGAATTCAAAGGTTTTCATACAGATCAGGTATCACGCACGCTGGGCCCTGTCCTGGGAACATAGAAGGCGTCATGGGGTTTAGACACAGTTTCAAATAACGCCAAAGTTTATGCAAGCGTAGCAAAACCTTAAGATTTATTATGACAGTAAGTGAAAACCATTATCTGTTGTATTATTTACATATCACCTTCTGTCATTCAACTGTCCACCAAATATCTTCTTGAACAAACTAAATGGCCTTACAAAAACAATGACATTATGTGCAGATAATAGGGCTGAAAAATGAATATACTGTATATTTTTTGTCATATCTCCATAATGATATTTAGGCAATGTTATGGCAAAAGAAAAGGTGAAGACATCTTAATGGTTGAATTATTATCTTGTGCTATTACAATAGTGCAGAAATATCATCTTCAAACACTTATTTGAAAGTTTACATTATAACGTTTTTTTTTATTGTTTGTTTGTTTTTTCTTATAATCTGCTCTCTCTCTCTTTTTTTGTTTTTACTAGAAACAATATTCAAGTTTTGTATATCTTTAATTACATAATGTGTAAATATGCCCACCTCAACAGGTTGAACAATTATAAAAACATGTATTTGTTTTAAAAAGGAGAAAATCTGAGGCACTCTGATTAAAAGTCAAATTAAAAGTCCTTTATTAGAAGTGGACTAAGCTTATTAGTCACTTTGATCCTGAAGAGCACCTGGTTTTTTATAGATTCTATACATTTTTTAGACTCACTGAGGCACTCCTCCTTCACTTAACATGTACTTATATATCTTTTCGACATTGCTTCTACTATAGGGCTTTTAGTTGGGCTGATAATCACAAATTTTGATTATGGAGATTTTTTCATTCATTTTTTTGTTATATGTTTATTTAAGATAGATAGAGTAGATTTTAGACATTACATTTTCAAACATTAGTTTATTAATTTTAAAACATAATTATTTCTGATGATTATTATTTCTTTGAGGCAGTTCATTTCAACGGGAAACAGCTCTGTACAAAACGGTTGCTTTTAGTGGATTAGTTCTTGGTTTGGAAAAGTGAAAGTTGATCTTAAGACTATTTTCTTGGCCTTTTCAAAAATCAAATCTAAAAATCTTTTTAGAAAAGTTTATGAAAATAAATCATACAAACTTCACTGCTATTGAACACAAAACAATATCATATTTCTTCACCCAAAGTTTAACCTTCAAGCAACATTTTTTACTGACAGTTGTGTGTGAAAATTACTTGCCCAGTCCTAGTTTTCAGTAATACACCTATAGACATTATCGAACGTCGTAGAAATCAGAACATAGTCTCAGTACTAGTTAGAGAACTTCAAGCATAAATTGTGTGAGCTCAGTTGAACACAAGCCTTCTTATGCAGATGTCTGAAAGCAGCTCAGCAGTCCAAATGTGATCCAGTGTGACAGCAGTGTGCAGGGCTGTCAGGCTGCCTCTGTGGAGTGTGACACTGCTGGCTTTGTGCTCACAACCTCCGCTACGCTAAGTGTGTCTCAGCTACAGTAAAATGTGTTAGTAGAGCAGAGAGTAAGCGCTGTGGGGAGATGGGCCTCTGTCAGCTCAGGACTGTCCCGTGAATCACATGAGTACAGTAAGTAAACGCCACAAATACTCATGTACTAATGTACTATATACAGATGCAAGATCCCAGATTAACATGTTGAATGTACACACTTGGCAGCAAGTCACTAAATCAGCCAAACATGCCAAATTAAATGTTTAAAACGGGTGTTTGTTGAAAGATTTAGTCAGTTTAAGATGAAAAATCTCCCCATCTCTCTTCTATTTAGTCGCTTTTACATATGTAGCTTCAGCTAAGTGTACAACCCCTAATATTTTCTCAAATGACAGATGGTGTGAATTACTAAAATGACATTCAGCCACAATACATCCATTAAATAACCACTAAAACTAGGAGTGAACTCAGTAAGAGACTTGCATAAGACAGTATAAATGCATTCATGTCCACCGCAGCAGCAGTAGAACCCTCAGATTCTCCTCCTCTTCATGACTAAATAATCCATCATTCTCTCTCCTTGTTTCATTGGTGTCAAAATAATGAGGTCTAAGTAATGTCTAATACATCTAATACACATACAGCAGCCATATACAGTAATCAGGGTCACATGAAAGGTAAACAACTATTTGCTCTGAATTCCATCCATTCCAGTGTGATTTGCTTTTGTGCCATGTTCCTAAGGCTGCAGACTGTCAGGACTCCAGAGCAGGATTTGTGAACACATCACACACAGGCTCTTAATAAAACCTTTAAGCCAAATAAAATATGCTAATCTGGTGATTGGCTGTGTGACAGTATGATGAAGCGGCTCTAGTCTATGTGCATGTAGTATGCTTCTGATGAAGACTGACAGGAGCAATGACAAGATGCCCTGAGCCTACAGCCTGGCTGAATCACACTATAAATAGATTCTGCTCCAAAGGACTTTCTATCTCTGCCTTTCAGTGTATTTCCTAAGGCAACATCTGCAGACTACAGTTCACCCCATGTTCCAAAATGTTACCTTTTTACTACAACTGAGGATAAGATAAATTTTGGACATATTTCTAAGGCAATTTTCATAACAAGTATTACATTAGGCGTTTTCGCACATGAAAGTAACAAGAACTAAGTCCCAGTGTTCCTTTAGCCTCTGTTTAGTCAGAGGAACTACCCTGTCCCCATGTTTGTGTTCACACAGCAACAGTTTGTGAAAGTGTGACTAAATAGCTTTAACATTAGCATCTGTATAGTCTGAAACATTTAAATAGGTCATTAAGTTGCCTTAGGAAAACAAAGTTGTTTGTCCCTTACACTTAACTATGATGTACACAAAAGCATTTAAAAAATTACTGAAGTTAACAATAAAATGTCATTCAGTGTTATTCCTAAGAAAGAAAAAAAAGCTACTATTTACAAATGTAAACATTTATTTTTTCCTGATCTTTGTGAACGTGTCCAAAATGGGGACTTGAACTAAAAAAAAGTACTATGAACTGAAAAAAGTTCCTATAGTGTGAAAAGGCCTATAGTGACCAAGAGAAAAGACACCGATGAGCTGCTCATAAGTCAGACTCATTTCTCCATTTCAACGCACAAAATGGCAAAACAAAACAACCTACAGAACAGCAAGAACAAAAACATGCGCCTCAAACTAAAAAAATACAAAACCAAACAATCTTTGAACATGCGTTGTTTGTCATACAATGAAATATTATAGTGATTTCCATGGAAAAAGCAGATGTCCGTGCTTTGAAGGAGTCTATTTTGGGCAAATGTAGGTCCACACTTAAGTCCAACAAAAATATAATCTGGTTTGAATAATTGTGGTCCTATTGTTGAGTTCTAACATAGAATTGAGAATTTCATGCCATCTATTAATTAAGAATTACAGAAATATTACCAGACAAATCATCATTTTCACACTGAGCTAATTCTAAAGGCTTCGCTCCAACTACAGACTTTCCACATGAATGTTGTGAGAGCCAGCGAACACAGCCCGTAAGCAGAAACAAAGAAGCAGGAGTAGCATGTGTGAAGAGGAGGGGTGCACTCGCTTGTGTAGACGGAGTTACATAATGTGTGGTTAATCCCCTCCCAACCTGCATACTCAATGAGACGACACCGCACTGGCCTGATTTCTCTAAAAAACGCTCCATTTCACTTTAAATCTGTCTTTTAGATCTTTGACACCGATGTTTGGCACTTTGAAATCCAGCCACGAGATACAACAGTTGTGTTATGTAACTTATGGTTCTGGACCCACAAAATACTGCCCTCCCGACTCATTTTTTATCCAGTCAACAATCTACTAGTGAAAAAAGATTCTTATGTAAGGCAAAAAAGCAGGCCCAAAGCAAAATAATCAGGACAAATGGGAATTTTCCATTTAGCAAACTTGACAACTATAAATATTCCACATCCTTTCTTTCCCCACCGAGGGACATTGTGTTCTAAAACTGGAGGAAAGGACTGTGTGATTTAAAACATGGTGATACAAGAGTCATTATTTTCAAGCTAACATTTTATCTGAATATGCCACATAATTTAGGGATTGCAAAAACTCATGTCATTCTCAGAAATCAGTTGATTTCAAACGGCTTGTACCTATACTTTCTTTTGATAAACAAAAATTAAAATCTGGTGCAGATTAACCTGTATGGGTTTTTCTTTGGCTAATGCAGATTTTTAAAAACACAATAAACTATTAATTTGTCTCAATGTCTCTTAATAAAACTTGATTATGAAAATCACAACATTTTAAAAAGCAATTCAAGAAAGTGCTCATTTTTAACTCACAGCAAAAGTGTTTTTAATCCAGAGCCTATTCTCTCTCTCCCTCTTTCTGTTTCCTCTCTCTGCCAAATTAAAATGGGGAACACAGGTCTCAAAATTTACTTGGAGCTCAGCTGGTCACTGTGAGTACAGCTCTCTCATGCAGAAGACTGATCAAACAACTGACAGATCAAATATTGGCCAAAACAAGGTCGCGATATACACACATAAAACATATCAGCCAGCGGATATATCTGTCTATCTTTAGTCACACCACAAACCAGCCTCCTTTTCCCACAAACACAAACACTTTGGCGCCATGTTAATATTCACATATTCATAGGGTGAACCACTCAAGCTCAGCCAATCAGAGCACACTTGATGAGAAATAATAATACTGTAATACTGTATTATGAGATTCAAACAGTAAACACTTGTTTCATGAAAGTGCTGCTTACCAACATGCATGCAAAGTGGGGCAATGCTCATTTAATATTAGAGAAATAGAACCAAAATAAGTGAACACCTTTATTTTGCTGAACTTATCTTTATTGGGACAAAGAATGTATTCCTTTTGTATAAATTAGGTCACATTTGTAAGTAGGTTTTGGTGTCATCAAAAACGTTTATTGCTTCTTGTACTTCTTTTCACAAACTGACACTTGATATGTGTAAAGTTATCATTTACATTTTCAACAGCTATTAATCCACAGAATAAAGTCAAAAATTTGAAAATTATAAAAACTTGTCAAAAGCACTGATTTATCTTCTTTTAGTAAAGATCTAATTGTTTAATTTTGTAGCTAGATACACTTAAGTTACAAAACTGTCCGGTAGTGACTACAAGTTAATCTTATCAGCAATGTGTGTGATTATCAATTCATCTAATCCCAAAAAGTGTCTTTCCATAGTCTTTGGTGTTACAGTAAAGCTCACCCCCTAAACTCCACCCACAAAATATTTAAAACACAGCAAACTCATTGAAAAACATTTGGGAAAAGGGAAAAGGCGGTGCTTAGAGTGGAGAGCAGCATTGTGATTGGATTAACAGCAGGTGTCTGCAATTAGTGCTCAATTTTGTGTGGAAAATAAACGCTGATGTGACAAAAAGTCTAGAAATGAGATGAGAGACACAGCCAGTTTGTGACTATTTTGACCTGAAACTTACACATTTCAAAAGTTTGAACTAAAAATGCCAAAAATACTCAAATTAATAGACAATGCAATTTAAACACAATATACGGTTTAACAACTTAAAAAAGTAGTTTTAGTGTTTAGCTTCTCTTTAAAGCTTGGTCCTATGGTTTAGCTGTCCAGACATGTGACCCGTGACTTGAGGCCCATCTCTCAGACAGAGCCACCCACAGTCTAATCGCAGAGGTATGTGCAGCAGAGGCCAGACAGGGCACAAACTCTCAAACATTCTCTCACGACAATACTTTTTATGGAAAAAGAGCTGATATTGTAAAAAAAAAAAAAAGATGATGTAACAACCAAAAACCAGACACTAAAAATGGGAAGTGAGAGAAATCTAAAGCAGGAAGAAAAATATGTACAGTCCAAATGTTTGTCTAAAAACATTTTTAATTTCCTGTTACAGCAGTAATATTATCATTTCAGTTTTGATATACACTATGATTTGCTATAACATTCAACAAACATTTATAAATGTCTAAAAAGTCTGTGGTGTCAGATCTGATGGACACTCTCCTTCACTCAGACAGCTGCTGATCTGTGTGTTCTCTTTACTTAATAAGCACCCGGAATCACTCAGTTAGTACAAAAAAAAAGATTATTATATATATTATATAATATATTGTAGGGCTGTTCTTTAGTCGTTTAGTCGATTAATCGGTCGATGGAGTCTTGGTCGACCTAAATATTATTAGTCAACTAATTCTTTTATTTAGATTATAAGGAATTTGTATTCAGCAGTAACAGAATCATTGGTCTGAATTGGTCTTTTTTATATAAACAAACTGTTTCCTCTTCATTTTCTGCATAAACTATAGTTTTTGCATGAACTGTAATATTATTAGTTTTTTTGGGCAAAGTTTCTTGTAGAGTTGTAACAATACAAACATTTCCAACATGATTTGATATTAAAGGAATAAACTTGATTCTCGATACCACAATGAGAATTACAATGCCCTTTCAAGAAAGTCAGATTTGTTGTTCCAATGATGAAAGAAAAAATGAAAATGAAAAATAACAAATATATCACAAAAAAAGAAAGTCAGGTTTTTATACAATGGACTGACATTTTCAACACAAAATACAAGTTAATGATCAAACGTTTTAGTTTCAAACCAGTTTGATGAAGCTTAAGATTATTTCAAAACTTTCAGAAAATTTGATTTTTATTTATTTTATTTTATTTTATTTTTTGTTCAATGTTTTCTGTATTTGTTCTAATGAGTATCTAATTTCGACACCAGTTTTAACATTGATTTGCAATATTTTGGACAACTCTACTTTTAGCTTCAGAGCCTTTGCCACGCCCCTTTTTTAGCCGATTAATCGGTCGATGTTTTTAGTCAACCAAGAATTTGTTTGGTCGACCACAGCCCTATATTGAATATTAACGTGAGTTATTATGATTGTGAACTATTACTGCATGTGTATTTTACACAGTAGTGATCCAAAACATCGATAACAGATGTAAAAAGTTGTTATTGTGAAGGGGACAATGCTTTGGTCTGTTTAAACTTAGAGGCACATTGTTTATGTTCCTGTATCAAACTATGAGTCATTGTTTAGCAGGTATTTTAATCTTCAACATCTTAAACCAAACGCACACACAAAACAATTCTCCTTCCCTTTTACAGAACCTTGCTTTCTATGGCCAACCAGTGATTTGACTGTTCCATGGCTCACAGCACAGCACCACACTTTACCTACGTCTAACACAATATCATGACCAATACTGTTATTTGACAAAAATCCACATCTATAAAATGCATTCATTATTAATAACTAATAACTAAAGAAAATTCTTTTGTCCCCAATCTTCCACTAAGGCTAATTTGAGCTAAATGAGTCTTTCTAATGAGAGTGACTGAGTGATATGAGACATGCTCTCTGACCCCTCTCCTTTATGAGGCCCCCCACGCACCTCCTCAACCCTGCTGCACAGACGGGACGCTCTGTTAAACTTTGACCTACTTCAGTCTGGCTCAGTCTGGACCTGCTTTTGGGAGGGAGGGGGGTCTCTGCTTTTAAAATATGGATATCAAAAGCTTATGAGAACAATGGCTGTTTTGAATGAGAAATGAGGGAAGCAGACGCGTGTGTCAAAGAAGTGTGATGCGACAACACATTTGGCCTTCACAAACACACATAAACACAGCAGAGCAAGGATTTGATTCCATTTCATCCATAACACCAGCTCATCTCTTTTCTTTGTACCGCGCGGGCTTCCAAGAAATCTCCCTCAGCAGATGGGACCAAATCCTTCAGAACCAATTCTCCGCTGGATTGAGGAGACAATGAAACGATGACAGACATAGCGTGATGCAGCGTTGTTTTGCAGATGAAAAGCTCAATGTGAAGAAATCAGAACAAACTGTGGCACAGATTGATTGGTGTTACTAGTTGAGTTGTTAAACTGACATGAGAGAGTGCAGGCAAATGTTCAATTCATGTAAAGGTTGAACTTGAGTAACATCACAAGACTGCAAATGTTTCAAAATTGCACTGACAAACTAATCAATACCGCAACTACCAAAATTAACTGAAATAACACAAAGCTATTCAATATGACAGAAGTGTGTGACTGCAATTTACGATCATTTAGCAAATGAATTATTCTTTCTATTAGCTGATTAGTTGCTTGAAATTCAAAAGTTACACAAATAATTTCACAATTTGACTCAGGCAAAGCTCAAGTAATTACAGACAAAATAGTATTTAAATGCAAAACACAGCTTATAGACTTTCTAAGTCTTTATCATTCAATTTGAGTCATACAAATTTTCTTCACGGCTCATGGCCTGTTTTGGAGTCTGTTCATTTGATTATTGAAGGGGACCTATTATGTAAAGTCTATACTTTAATGAGTTTCTAACAATGTTACAGCAGTGTTCTCTCATCATTAGTTTACCCAAAGTTGTACATGGATTGATTCAGGCACTTTTGAGTAATCTTGTATTGTCTTGCAGCTGATACTCCAGTGCTAAGAAAATCTTAACCTACCACCTTTCTCCACTCACTTGTTTGTATTTACCTGTGATTACTCAAAAAATTGGATTCCAAGTGAAACATGTAGGGTTCAAAATTGTCATGTAGACACTTTCCAACAAACAAAAAAATAGACATTTAAGGCTTATTAAAGTAAAATTTTACAAGGCAAATGACGTGCTTTTCAGTTCTGCAGTTTTGAACAGGAAGTCAATAGACATGTTTCTATTTCTAAGCCGTTTTAGATCATTTTTGTGTTTCGCAATAAACAAAGTATGAATTGTTATTCTTCATATTCCATAGTTGATATATGAAAACATCACAATAGGTCTCCTTTAAATTAGTTGACAATCATTTCAGTAATGGATTTGTTACGAATAACTTATTGAAGCCCTACAGAAACCCCGTATCACCTTGCTTAAGTGACTTGTATTGATAAAGTGCAGAGGTAAAAAAAAATGTAAAAAACTGCACTGAAAAAGTCAATACATAACCTTGTTTAAAATGACCAGAATTCAGAAATTTACTCTGGATTTGACTTTTTTTTTTAGCTGAAATAGATTTATGTATTGTTAAATATTTTACTGGCTTCAAAGAGTTTCTGACCAGTTCAAAGAGAATTTGGCTTAAAATAGGAAAATAAATTACCAATGAGGTCAGTAAAATGTTAACTTATTGGCAAATGAACTGGCTCAAATTAAGAAGCAACGTCTTCAAACAAGACCAAAACTCTTTGAAACAAGGAAAATAAGTATATATTTCAATAGATGTCAGATGTGTCAACATTTCTGAAAATAAGGTTGAAATCCTTAGAATCAAGAAAGCTCTGCTGCAGTGCATCAAACAAGAGTAAAGCTTATAAAATGGGTGGACAATGAGGATAAAAAAAATTGAATTTGTAACTATAATTTTACATCATCCTGGTAAGATTATTCAGATTATGATCACAAGTCAGAAATGTACTGTAACAAGTCTGCAAATGCTTCAGAGGAGGTCAGCTGTCATGTACAGTCTTCACATTCTCCCAGGCGGCGGTAAGTTTGGCCGCTTCAGAGGGTCACATCCCGTTTAGATGAGCAGATATCACACTCCATAAGTCCTGATACTCTGACAGCCGCTCAGGGCCAGCGCAATGGTGGGATTACGTTATCTCCTCCACCACAGCTGAGACCCGATCCCCCAGGCTCCCCAAAGAACATGTGGACCACCAGAGCCAAACATGTGAGCGAGAGCAAGAGGAGCACTGACATCTGCGTGCAATTACATCAGGAGGGTCAGCTCGGTGTGTGGATACAGTAAAAGAATAAGAAGGTGGGGTTAAAGGCTGTGATGGCAATGTTCTCTTGCTTCTAGTGCTACAGAGAACAAGCCAAACACGCATAACCTAAGCCAGTGAGCAGAAGGACGTCACAATATAAAATATTAAAATTAGAGAATAAATAAATGGGTTTTTTCATAGCTTTAACCAATGCTAATTTTGAAGAATTCTGAAAACCGATACACTAATACAATGCCAATATATTTGCCAATATTTTGTGCCAAATTTCATTATTGTCTCAAATTTAACTTTCTTTCTAAAACACATGGAAATATGCAGAAGCAAATGGATTTTAAGGATATTTTGTTAGTTTGTGATACTTTGTAGAGGTGAGTGATATATAAAAGTTTAGATAATATCGTGATTGTTGTCTTGAAGATAACAATCACAATACTGCAACAAAACGGAATATCGAGTATATTGTTTGTAATAAAAAGGCAACAAAAAGGCTGCTAAAAAACAACAAATTACGAAAACTATATTGTAAATGTTCACAAGTTTGAAGGTGATATTTTAGTCACTTAATCACTCATTGGTCAAAATTTTGATTAGTTATAAAGCACAATGCAAAAGTCTTAAATTTTTTTTACATGAAAATCCCATTTAGTCATCACATAGACTGTAAACTGTAACTGTAAACAGTTTGGGTCAGATATTTGCTCAGATCATTGAGACATTTGCTAGCTTTGCCTTTAGTCGACTAATCGATTGGTAGCTCATCTTAGGTCAACCAAGAATGTCTCTAGTTAACCACAGCCCAATTTTTCTAACCATTAAGCTTCAACTAATACAGTATTTTAAAGACGTGCTGAAATAATATGAGATCTGAATATCGTAATCAAGATATGTCCAAAATGATTGAGATATTTAATTTTGTCAATATCGCCCAGCCCTAAACCTATGACATGGAAGTAAAAACTGACAACAGTGAGAGTGCAAAGTATGTTTAATGGACTGTATAAATAACATTATTCAGTCCTTTTTTAGCACAGTCTAATGTCCCTGATCATGTAAATGCAGAGACTCATTCAGTGTGTGCTGTTCTGATCACCGTACAAGCAGAATCTTCCTACATGGCATATCAGTTTTATCTTGAATTTAAACATTTAGGTAAAATAATTCCATTCGTTTAAAAATCCCAATTGCCAATCAAAGTTGGCGTAACTCAATTTTTAAGTTGTTAATTAGTAAACAAATGTGTTTTCCACTAGTAAATGGTAAATGCAGCACTTAATAAAGAAATGTAGTTCTAATCAGCAGCTGAATTAAGTGCTCTGATTGGCTGTGCTTGGGTGGTCCTCTCCAGTTTCACTTTGTTGCTGGTAAAAAAAAAGTTTATAAGCCGTAATTGCCACCAAAATAAATACATGTTAATATTAACCATGAGTCAAAAGCTTTATGAGAGGAAGTAGCAGATTTAAAACCTAAATTGCTTTTGCAGTGTGAAAATCAACTACCTCACCTTTAAACAAACAAACTTGACTTTGTTTTTCAGCTGACACAAGAGAGGGAAAAGCATAGGAACTTAACGGACGTATGCATGAACGAGTTGAAGTTTCACTGGAGCATGAACGGCACAGCAAACCAATCCAAGATGTTTGAACTGGGTGTCAACACACCATGACTTCATACCATCCTCACAACCACAACATATCACAGACAGGAAACAGACGCAGATCATATTCAGATTCTTCACATTCTCCTCAGAACCACCAAAGAATGCACGGATGAGCTTTCTCTGCGGGAGCGCATGGTTTGCTTCACTTGTCGCACCAAATTAGGTTTCCGATACGGGCGGATCAACAAACAGCTTAATCAATGCTTTTCACGCCTGTGTGGAAGCTGCGGGCTGTTAATTACATGTTTGAAAAGGAAAAGCCTTTCAGTTTGCTCAGTGAAAATGTTACCAAACTAATCATCAAGGTAAGACAGAGATTGTTTTGATGAATCTCTTTTGTGTTTCAGCAGCAATTTAAGAACAATTATGATGTATTATTTGTGTTGTTCTCATCTTTAACACATGCTCTTGAAAATCTTTACTTTGGCTTATTATCTATTAGACCTTAAAAAATACATAAAATTATTACATACAATATAACGCACACGTCTATCCATCTATTGGCTGCATAGAAAATTATACAGGGGAAATAATCAAAGCGGTCTTGCCTGATATGCTACAGCAGCAAAAAAGCTCTGGATGAGAGCAGTTTTAATCAGGTATGAACCGTTCTGACAAACTTCTGTCTCCTCAAGCTTGAGACAGTGTTTTTCTCGCCATTTTTTTCACTCACCTGAATGTAACTTTTAAGGGTTGTAGGATCGAATTTCATTTACAAATGTTGACTTAGCAGCATAACTTTTGTTTTCGCACAGTGAAAAACTCTTGTAGTTAGCTGACAACTGAGCTTTTTTGACTTGTTTCCACTGTCTGTGTCAATGTGCAGCAGCTCTTTCTACAGGCGGCGTGTGCGCGCATCGCCCGTGTTGATAAACAAAAAATCCCTCTATAACATGGTCAGTCCGAGCATCCTAGGTTGACCATGCCTCTATGAAGTAACATCAGATAAGCAACTTGTCACCTTGGAGACCGGTGACACTTCAGATATTACTGAGAGCAGCCAAAACATTTCAAAATGGTAAATACAATGCATTTCACTAAAAAAGTAAGTGAATGCAAGCATAAACTATAACAGTAAATCTTTATGTTGCAATCCTCAAAATGTATCTAAACCAAGCTTTTATGAGAAACTGATATATGACTTTGTTAAAAACTGCAGAAATTATAAGCCTCTGTGTTGTGACATTTAATTGTAACAAGCAGCAGATTGTTACAGGTTTTTATTTTGAGGTTATGTGACAATTTAGAACCAAGATTTTTCATTTTTTAGAAAATCACAGCTATGCACGGGTAAGGGCAGAGCTAGGTGAAAACAGGATTTTTAAGAGGACTCTAGCTTTATTTATACTATTACTCAAACAAGCAAGAATCAATGAAAACACAACTTTGAGTAAGCAAATGATGAAACAAGGCTAAGAGTTCATTAAATTGATTTTGCATAATATGTCCCCTTCAAAAAGGACATTCCACTGGACTAAAAGTAAACTGGCAACTATTTTGGATCTAACCTAGTGTCATCCATCAATCTATCAGTTCCAGTGCACGTGTGTGGTCTGCTGGCTCAGCACCGGCCATCTCAGTGTCCATAAATCAACCCTGTGACAACACCGAGCGACATGTGTGACATACGAGGCACTTTAGCTGCTCCAAAAAGAGAAAACAATCAGAAGAGGGGAGAAGGTTGTGTCTGATGGATGGACAGACAGACTGACAGACAGACAGACGATTTCCTTGTGTCATGTGTAGATATTGTATTGGATTCCATTCACATCAGTATTATATAATTTTTAGGTATGAGGTATGTTAAGTGTGACATCACAGGTCCAAACATACACATAAATTGATTGTCTGAGCTTACTGATGAATTACCCCACATTGTATTTGAAGTTACCACTTTTAAGCTTTACGGTACCATCTTGGAGAAATACTTTTATAATTTTCATGATAAATATAATATACAGCTTATAAGGTAGTGCTTCATTCAAACTTTGAAACAGGTTATAATCTTTGTTTTGATAGAGGCTGTTTGACAATATTGGGCTGGACGTGAAAGTAAGAGTGATGGCATCTGTTTTAAGTTTACGACAGGTTGTGTTTGCACGACATCACAACATTCCATGACAGGGCTATTAAAAATAAGGCCTAAGGGCCAGATCTGGCCCACAACCCATCTCTCAAATAAAAAAAGTATTTGTTCTTATCTACTGGTTTAATTTTAAGTTAACACTAAATTACTGGCCTGTCTGCATCTTAATCTTTGTTTAATTCTCTTTGAGACATGATTTGTTTTAGACCTGGTGAGTCTGGATTATTGTTTGTTTGCTTACTGGCTAAAAAATAATGTTGACTAAGTCTTTTGAATTTTCACATTTTGTTTTTTTAACACAGCTGGTATTGTACAGTGTTATGACCCCAAATTGTGCTAAAAGTGTTGGCCTGGTTTACACCTCTGGCCCAGAAGCCAATAAGCTCGCCAAAACCCCCGAGAAAATAAAGTAGAAAAGCCCCTGTTCTATAAACTAATAATTATCATTCAATACAGACATTTATATTAATTAAATGCCTTTTTTAAAGTGAGTGAATCTGGGAGTCAGTCTGTGGATAGAAATCACCAGAGTTCGTGGTCTGTATCTCTATAAATACTTGCTTATCCACATAGAATATAAGGATTTATTACTTACTTTTTGTTGTTTAGTTCCATTTAGCTTTTGTTAATTTTGTAATTCATTTCTGATAAGAGATATACTGTATGCATGTAATAAGACACTGACTTGCCCCTGCTAACGTCTTTTGCAATTTCTCCCATAAACAATTTCACACAAGAGTTTGTTTTGATCCTAAACCTCACATGTGTCTCAACATTCCTCACAAAAAAATTAGCTTCCTGGTTTTTTCCGCTCTCGATCCACTTGCACTTACAAAACAAAATATCAACTCGACTGAGACCCATCTTTATAGCTGAACCAGAGTTTGCCAATTTGACCCAAATCAAAGTACAAACTCAAACAAGCTTTAGTTTTTAATCAAATATATGCGAGAATGACTTATATTTATTAGATCCTATTCCAAAAGTTCAGCCATACAAAGCACATCTTGCACAAGCTTTTAGGGCTGCCCACATTTCGTTTACAATACAAGCACTGCCTCAGACTTTTAGAGGCGTTGCAGTATCCTATAGGCCAGTGCAGCAGTTGAAATCTTTATAAGCTGTTTGTTGTCTCCACTGACTAATTACCGCTGAGCTGATAGCATTTGATAAGTGTCTTAATGGATGTGTGGAGCAGTTGGCAGGCTGAAGCAGTCCTGGTTGTGTGCCATGTGCCAAACCTCTGCCCACTGATGGCCATTACAACAGAATGACTCCTGTGTGGATCGATGTGACTCTTCTTACCGGCAGAGCTTCTCAGGCTGAATACAATATACTTTCATTGACTGGCCAAAGAGTTACAAAGCAGAGACAGCCAAAAGACGCCACAGATCTTTGAAACTTTCCTCAATTAAATTAGTACTTCTTAGTTTTGATTGGACTTGAATTAGTTGCTTAAAACATAAATCAATAAAAAAAACAGTGAAAAAGTCATGTTTCTCTCTGAATTAACATATCAATCATCAACTAACCATCATGTATCCAATAATGACTAATCTTCGCTGAATTAACATTTTAAATAGGTGGCATTCACGTGACATGACAACATCCTTTAGGCCAATAAACTTTGATACAGATGTTTGGAAGCACAAATTACTATTGTTTTAATGCTGTTTTAGCATAAAACATAAATTTAAAGATTTATATAAAAACTGAATGTCTAGTCACAAGAGAACTTAAGACAGTTTGTGGCAATGTAAAATGTTATTATTAGGAAAAACCACTATCTTGCTTTATGACATTATTGCATTTTGAAATGTGAACACAACCTATTGGGAATCTTTATAAGGATAATTTGCCAAACAATGTATATCAAGAATAATGTTTATAATACAAATAGAATTGATTAGATGTGAAAATTTATGTTTTCACGTGCGACATAAACTTCCAAATTAGGTGAAAGCTTACAAAGTGATATTTCTGCACTTAGGTGGGTAATTTTGTTTTGATTTCACACTTGTATAAACCCTTTACTTTTACATATAAACCATATTTTAAATTTCTGTTGGACTGACTTAAAACTAATTTGTTCAATTAGACAGTTACGCATGTATTTCATTGTACTGTACATTAAATAAGGTTAAAAATGTGACTGAAGGTTCTAGATATCAAAGAGTTACAAATAAAGCATACTTCTATAGAAAAAGAATTCTTGACATTTAGAATATCTTTGCACTATAGCTGCTTTTCTATTCAGTTGAGAGGGGAAGCAGATACAAAATGTGACTAATTCTACTTGTGACTAAATGTCTTGTAGTCACAACATCATTTTAAACTCTGGAGGCGCTGCATAGATTGAAAATACTATTAATGAAAGAAATAAAACGTGGAGAGTGAAAGCAGAACTAACAACTACACCTTAAATAGCCTGAAGCTAAATTTATAAGCACCAAAGTCAATTCATTGTGGCAGCACTAACATTGCCCGCAGTCATTTCTCAAGTTCTTCGAAATCTATCCTTCCCTCACACTCTTTCTCCTTTATAATCTAGAAATCTAGCTTCATCTCAGCAGCAGGACTATCAGCCTCTCCATCCTTCCTTCTTCACATTACAACCACTAACGCCTTGACCCATTGTAGACGTCTTTTAACTCTGAACATGAGGAAACCGAAAAGTTAAGTGAGGCTCTTGAGGTATTTTACGGCTGCGTTATTTGAGATGTTGAGTTAAATTGTGTAATAACAGACTGACGTGCACGAGTTTAAGATGACAGAGCAAAGCAGGGCCAACTCCCGACCGCACAACCACACCTACAAGACTATGGAGTGTGGACAGGATAACAACAGTTTGGAACAAAGCTGGACTAGAGAAGCAGAAGATGAGTGGCACCATTTCTTTTGAACACTCCAACCGGGTTGAGCAAAGGACACTGTTTTATAAAAGTCCCATGAATGTGCTACATCATCCAGAAACTCATTTTACAAAACACAATAGCATTGGCACAGCACTACATTGTGGTTTAGGCAGAAGCAAATCAAAACAACCGGCAAGCATACGTTTTATTTTAGCAAAAGTATTTACAATTTTGATTTTTGAAAAATAAGCACAGAGGAAAGAAATATTGGATTTAGCAAAAACAGGATTTCTCAGCTTTTTACGCTTTTGTGATGTTTCAACTAATCAGCTTCAAATATTTTCCATAATAAATGACCCTTTTCTCACTTTTTTTCAGCAACAATCTATCCAGATTGATAATGTGTATAAAAAAATGAATTCCAAACAACGCACCTTGAAAAGATTTGGTGACAGTCACTAGACTGGTCAAGACAGATCACAATGCATTGCTTTATGGCCTGTCCATAATAGAAACATTGAACATTGACAAATGTTGAACTGTGATCATGCTTTGAGCTGAAAAAGATTGCAATCACAGGCAAATAGTTGAATAAAGTGGTGTGTCAATAACATGAACGTAGACATTTTGTCTTTACAAAGTTGTAATGCATAGCCATGTGAGTCACTATATGACTCTTTAGGATGAGAGCTGATTGGATGTGCAGAAGATGGAAAGCCTGCTTCACTTTTGTGTCTGAAGAAATGTTCTAAAGCTGTGAGACTGTGACAAGAGTTCTATGCAATTTGAAACAAATTAAGTGCCAAAAAAACAGAGAGCATGAAATATGAAGGGTTAAATACATTCTTACTTTTTAAAATTATACATTTTATATGTTAGATTTCTGTTAAATGTTCTGAGATCATGACTGCCAACCATTAGTTTCTTGATTTGACTTGTTCAACTCTGAAAAAGGCTTGTTGTAACACCATTTAAGTTTGATTACACTGCACAAAACTGAAAATTACAATCAGGAAAGTTGTGACCTTATCATTACAATCACTTGTACTTTATTAAAGATCTGTGAGAGAGGACAAGGCTGTATTATGTCTGCTGGAAAGCCTTATAACATATGCTTAAGAAATAGACAATTGTCAATTGACATGAGGCCATTATGCGCTGAAATTACTTGTCGAAAAATTCTTCCAAGAATTCTTATTAAGAAAGACTTATCACTACTCAAATGTGCTTGTATTATTTTTCTTTTTGCACAGTTGTTTTCTAACATTGACACAGCAAGACATAAACTAGCTCATTCAGACACAATGAAATAACTAAACTAAAACATTGTGGTTGTTTGCAAATGTATATAAACACAAAAGACACTCTGTTTCATGGATAGTAAAGTGTGCAAAACAACTTCAGTCTATATTTAGATACTGCACCATGGAAAACTGCTTTGGGACACACCATGCTTCTTCTGACATTCACAACAAAGTCAACTTTAAAGCTCACATGTTAGGATTCTATCTTGTATTAAAATACTCTGCATGACTATTTCACACATGTTTGCTACTGTGTTGGTAATTAAAATAGTTTTTGTGTGTGTGTTTTATGTTTTATAGCAATGTTTTCAAATGCAAGATCTAATTTACTACAATCTTAAGATTCAAGCCTCCTTGATACATTTACTAAACTTTATTTTCACTGACATTTTCTGTTGAATAACATAATGATATAAACTCCTCCTAATATTTTGGATTCATTTCTAAAAATATAAACTTTGCTCTACCCTGTTATGTTCTGACTATAAATCTGACTAAAAGCATAATGATACCTTAAATGACGTATAAAAATTGTGTTAAAAATAGAGTGGTGCTGCTGCTATAGTCCTGAGGTGAGACTGAAGTCAGGCAGTAAATAATAAGTGTTCCTCCTGCTGTGCTTCTGAGTGACAGCTCGTCTCCCTCCTGCTGCTCCAGCTCTGTCCTGTTTTAATGGGCTCACACTGTAGTCGTGCCTCGGCCAAAGTCAGACACACCACCACAGCGGCACAGGCAGAACACTGACGCAACACGGGCCTGAACAAATAAACAGTAACACCACGGGAGATAGTGCTATGGAGACTTACAGCTGGGGTTAAAGACAAAACAAGGAAAACATGCCAGGACTTTTAGTAACTTATCTGTGCATTGGAGTGGTGGAGATATGCAAAATACATGGAAATAGTTACATTTTTAAAATAGTTTTAATCTACTAAAAACATAAAGATCTGTTTGGCTTCACAAGGTCATGACTTTACGAAATGCAAAAAGTTTTTGAGTGATGCACGTCATTTTCTTAATGCCATTGGCCATCACAATAATTTATGATAATGGGGGTTACTATTGAAACCACCTCTGCATATAGACCCTTTTTTGCTTATCGGTGGACACGAAGTTTATATCAGATGCCCTGCCTGGTGTTTTCCTAGTGTTTTCAGCCTGAAGACTAGCACTGAATTGTTACTGTTAGTTTTTCTGATAATGCGCAATATATTTACTCAAACTTTAAAACAATAACAACATGGGTGCTAAGCCTTCATTTTTCAAAAGCACGTGTTCAAAAACAAAATAATCAGTAAATATGTAAAAAATTACAGAGTGCTAACTAGATTAAGAGTCAAAGTATCCAGTTTTAATCAGGTGATGACATATATATTTAGATCATTTTACATTAAACTGTCAAATAACGCTCACAATAAATTAAAAAACAACTGTGTCATAAACCAGGTATTGTTACTGGTGCAGAAAAAAATCTAACCGTACTCTGTCCTAGATGAAAGGTGAAAACAGGTCTGGCTAGGAAAGAATTTCTATAGCAGCAGCGCCTGAAAATTCAAGTTTATTTTACTTACTAGCAGTATCCTTTAGCCAATTCAATCTCTTTTCCTGTTAAGGCAGTATTCTAGCGTTGCGTGCATAAGTTCAAGGTCTTCTGCCGTTCACAGCTCCAGTGTGTGGGATAGCTACCGCCTGTTTGTGCAAGGACCTCCAGTTACATCATGATGGATGACAATGAATCAAATATGCCGCGCTCATGCTTTTAATTACACCCATGTCCCAAAGTGGTCCTGCCCGTCACGTCTCTGGGGCAGAAGGCTGAGGCAGCGCTTCTCACATAATTGAACATCATAGGTGTGCTTGCCCTGCCTGACGCTTCACCGAGGGACTGTAGTGTTACATAAGGCGGCACATTGAAGCTTGTTATTTTTCACTGCGGATTATCAAATGAGTAAATTGCAGTTGTAGTAGTAGGAGGCGGGAGACCGCTGAGTATTTGCTGTGCGTTTGTGGTTTGTGATGCTGGCAGATGCTCGTCAGCTGTGTCTGCCTCTGGTCATGTTCTAGTTTTACTCATCCAAGAACTGAGCAGCAGGAAGGGAAACACAGTCAACTGCTCATTACTACAAAAACAAATATCAAAACAACACACGGACAGATGATGTTACGTCACTGACCTTCTGATCCGACCAACAAATTACAATGAAAGAAACAGCTTTGGGGTTTTGATTTTGGCCAGATCTGTTGTCTGCCATTTGTCCGCCAGAAGAAGCAGTTAATAATGTGATGCAGTGTTAGGTCAACAGAATCTGATCTGGCTACATCTTACACAACTGCTCTTCCAAGTATTCCATCCAGGCAATTTGAAGAAGAAAAAAATATCTACCGTAATTTCTGGGCTATAAGCCGCTACTTTTCCCTCAAGCTTTGAACACTGCGGCTTATAAGGCCATGCAGCAAAATTATAGATTCTCATAGACTTACTATTAACAAGTGCGGCCTATATAAGTACTTTATCATTTATCTTACTTAAATCTAGTGGGTGCAGCTTATATTCAGGTGCGCTCAATAGGGCGGAAATTACAGTATATACATTTATGTTATGAGACAAATAAATACAGTATATTACTCACAAGTTTGACTCCTAAAATAAACACAAATTCAAAGTTAATTAATTATATTTCACGGTGTATAGGTACTCTTGATGAGATTTTAAGCAAATCTGTTCTTGATTCAAGCAGTTATGGCTTAAAACAGATACAAATTTGCTTAAAATAAGTTTTTATATCTAAAAAAAAGTAAATCAGAATAAAATATTTAAAACAAGACAACTAATCTTAGTAAGACTTTGTCGTATTAAGTGAAAAATCTTTAAATTAGTCTTTTAAGATGAATATGCTTAATTCAAGTCATTTTTATCTAAGTTAGAGTTTCTTTTTTGCAGTGAACTGGCAACACTGTAAAATTCCCCTAAAATGAGACAGTCAAAGATTGTCTGTCTGTGTTTGTGTTACCCCAGCAATGAGTTGGCAACTGTCCAGGATGTTCTCCTGTTTAAGGCCCAAAGTCACTGGAATAGGCTTCAGCCGAAGGAAACACAATGAATGACATTTCGGTAGTAAAGCTCCATACTTATTATTTTTTTGTTTGTTTGTTTTTTGCTTTTTTTTCAGTATAAGAAAGATCAGAAGAGGAATAAAAGGCATAATATGAATTTAGTTTACAGTGGATTCAAAATGACACGACTTAAAATTGACCTGCCAAATTAACCACTCCTCTGCAATGATATTTGACAATGAAAAGTGGTGATGTGTGTTGAAACAGAGCTTTGACCATTCTCACTGAAAAGCTGCTGAAATGCTGTTTTCTCTGAGGCTTAATGGTCTTTCACAGCATCTGTAGAATAAGCTGGAGAAGATTTAGGAAACGGTGTCTTTGTGAAACACTGCTCGCCATCAGCAGCACATCGAGCGTGACTTCGGTCGTGAAGAGCTCAGAGGGCTATGAAGGAGCTGTGTGATCTACTGACAATGTCCGTTTTTATTTTTCTGTCTTTTGTAAGTGCACAGTCTCAGTTTAATGTTGTTGGTTGCTGATGATTTTTTTTTTTTTTTTTAGGATTTTGTTGTTGTTGTTGCAACAATAAACGACTGATTGTGCCGGGTAAATTAAAAATGGTATTTTGATAATTGTATAAGTTGCCTAGACTATGCATACTATTAAAAAATACAAATTACCTTTCCTTGACATTTTCACTAACCTTAAATATACAAATACAAAAAATAGCCATTTCTTTTTTTCCTTTCGCACAAATTGTAAGGTTCAGTTAGTGCAGGGTGATATGGATTAAAAATTTCCAAGAAAATAAATTTGCAACAGTGTTATAATTGATGATGCAACTGATGCAAGACAATCATGTAAGACAATAAACTTACTATAATACTATAAACCTACTAATAATAAAGTTATGCTATGTTTGTGATCTAAATCAGTAGTTCCAAAAGTGGGGGTCGGGATCGATCAGGGTCACAAAGCAAAATCTGGGGTCGCGAAATTATTTCAAAAAGTATTTTTCCAATTATGACTTGACATTTAATCAATTTTGGGGAAATTGGGGTCATATAATGCAATACACCATCAAAATAAACACAATCCAAATAGCTTTGATACTTAAAATGATTGTTTCTTTTGTGATACATTTTTTTCCTTCTTTGTTTTTACCCTCTGCAGAGCCTCCAAAACCAATGTTCTTTACAATTGTGAACTTCCTCACAACTAGGAAAATCAGCTGCAATTTAGAATCATATCCCAATAAAATAATATTCCAATATTCATATGCCTTGAAAGTACACGTATTAAAAACAATTGGTATGGCCCAACTCTTTGTTCAGCTATCTTATGCTTATATAAGGTTTATCACTTGGCTTATATTGTCCATTTTTATGCAACAATGATTATTTTTTTATTCTCCAGCCAAGACTGTTATTAAGTTTTGCCAAATGTTTACCCAAAAGCACACAAACGATTCATTTAAACACAACAACAGAGAAATGCTGCACAAAGCATTATTCTAACATTTTTGTAGTAAAACAAGATGCAAGTGAGTTTGTAGTCGATTTAGATTATAGATTTTGAAAATGATCGAATCTGGTTCAATATTTTGGCTAAAACAATATATGAATTGTGTCAGGAGTTAGAAATTTTAGTATCAATTATACACTAGATCTTTATGAGCAAAAAAATTTAATTCTCACTTTGCTAAGCCATAAGCTGCATCCCCTCTAATTTGGTCATGGTTTTAAAAATCTTGATGGAATCAATAGTGTGACAAAGACAGAACTGTTTAATCATGCAATATGCTTAGCCTGCCTCCCACTACACCTCCAATTGTTATTATTTATGTGGCACTGCCTGTCCAGTTCATGAGGTCCACCCCCTTCTCCATGACAGAGTGCCATGATGTAGGGTCTTAGTGACATAACACTGCTGGCCTATGGAACAGCAAGCAGCATGCTCCTTAACACTTCACTCCTCCAAGCACGTTTCCTTTGCAATCTGCTAAGTCCGGCGTGAGAAAACACCAAGTTGTATCCATCAATCACGCTGGTCCTTCTCTGGTCCTATCTGCGCCTCGCTGTTACAAGAATTATTTATGGTCAATCAGACCTTGGGCGTTTCCACTTCAACTCTAAACTAATCCATATATTAAAGTAGAGCCTTGAGAACATAAAACAAGCCGTGGGGAGCGACCTTTTCACAGGATAACATTTTCTACTGTTTTGCGCATGGAGAAAAGAAGAGAGAGGCATGCAAGATAGATTTGTGTTTGTATGCAGAGAAGACTCCAGCAGAGGAACAGCTGGATGGAGATACAAAGGAATGTTTTTCCTGTCTACTCTTTCCTTTACACTCACATGCACAGAATTCTGCTCAGAGAGAAAGAAACACATGTCCTGAGTAGATGGATCAAACCAGCTCCTGTCACAGAGCGCTCCACTGGATCAGCCAGATTAAAAGCTTCATTATTCAAACAAGTCAAACTATCAATAAGCAATTAATCATGAATGAGCCGTACACGCGCCAAAGATTAGAGACCAATGTGTAAACACAAGTTAGTAGCCTACGGCAAGCGCCTTTAGTGCATTTATGTGACAAGCGAAGACACTACTACGTGATGAAGCATGGTAAAGTTGGCTATGACATGAATTCAAGTGTAGCCTAAAGTGTTCAAAATGAACGAAGTTGCATAATGTCTTCTTGAGTAGCCTAACTCCTTTCTGACTTTTTAAAAACAAAGCAGAATCTTAGCGAAAAGGATCTAAAATCGCTGAATGCAAAGACTCACCTCCGCGTCTTTTAAGCACCATCCATAAAGCAGTCAACGGTCCCAAATGAGGATGATGTTCCGAAGTCTGTGCCTTTCTTTGTTAAACTTGTGGAAAAGCGGCGTGTCCTCGTCCTCCTTCAGTCCGTACAGTCCAAACTCTCTCTGCGTCTGTCAGAGCGTCAGAGCCGAGGCTGGAGAGGCGAGAGGCTGGGTCTGGTCTGGAGCTCACTGCTGCCGCTGCTCTCCCATGGCGTTGGGTTTGAACACCGACACACTCCGGGGAGGCGGGGACAAGAAACAGCATCAAGTCACAAGAAAAGGTAAGTTTTATAAAGCGAATAAAATAAGTGTCTGATTAATCATACTGTCTAATGATTACAATAAGTATTCTGGCTTTGATCGAGTCAAGCATGCTGACAAAAAGTAATTTTATTGTTTACCAATTCTGACCAGTGACCAAACACTAAAACTTACCTATTTCTACTTGATTTGTTGATTACTCTGGAAGCATAGTACTTATGTTTAATACAATACAATGTTTTATACGTTATTATTAGTGGTTGAATGTGTAATGTACTTATTTGTATATGTACTAGCGTAGGTTTAGCCGAGACATTGACGAGGCGGGAGCATCTTTAGGCTGCGTTTATTACAAGTGAACAACAGGCACTACGGATAGCAGTAGGGACATATTGGGACATACGAAAGGCGATTGCCAAATTCACACCATACATTACATCCCCCTTTCTCAGTATTAAAACAAACTGAAAACAATAATAAAATAAATAGCTATCCTGGTGCTCTTTATTTAACTTAAATATGTGCTTAACTTAACTTTTAGCTTTTTTTTTTTTAATAAGCTACATGCACTTCTTTTTTTTTACATATGAACAATAAACATTTTCAACAATATAAACTGGTCTAGGAAGGAGAGGTTACTAGCACATCACTTCCATCAGACGTCTGTACCACGCCTGTCCCTGACTGCAACAGTGCATTTAATACAGTCAGTTTACAAGTCCAGTTTATCAGGGGGTTTCACTGCTCTGCCCCGTCTGGTACGATACAGTTCACCTATCTGGGGTTGTGGGCGCTGGGGAACCACTGAGGGTGGAGATGGTGGCTCTGGATGGGCAACAGTACACTGCTGCTCATTTGCTTCAGGTATCCCTGCTGGTTCACACCAGGGCTCTTCAACAGGTGTGATGTGACGTGAAAGGTTGGCGTTGCAGTGCTATTGCGGAGATGTTGGCTGGTGCGACGAAACAGCTTTCCTTCACTGTCCACAATGTAGGAGCGTGGAGCACTGTGTGGCTGCACGACGACTGCAGGGGACCATTTCTGGTTGCCAGGATGTGGTGCCATCCTGACCTCATCTCCGGGTTGCAACTCTCGTCGGGGGCAGGCTGCTCTCCTGTCGTGGTAGGTTTCTGGATGTCTTTAGTCTTGTCCAGAAGACGTTTAACTTTCTGTGAGTCATAGGACATGGGTTTGAGTATGCACGAGCTGTTGGCAGTTTGTTGCGAGGTCCTCCTGCCCATTAACAACTGAGCAGGTGACAGTCCAACTGACTCTAGCGGAGTTGTCCTATAGTCCAGTAGCGCCAGATATTTGTCAGACGCTTTGCTCCACAGTCTCTTAACAGTTTGCACTGCTCTTTCTGCCTCACCATTGGAGTGCGGGTGTGAGGCGAAGATGTTTTGTGTTGAATGCCATAGCTTTCGCAAAACTCCTTGAACTCTTTTGATGCATACTGTGGGCCATTATCTGTTCTTAGAATGGCAGGAATGCCATGCCTGCTAAACTGTGCTTTCAGCGCTTCAATAGTAGTGCTGCTGCGCTGATCTTTCAGCTTCTCTGCTTCAATATATTTTGAGTAATAGTCCACAAGTATAATGTACTGCTTATCCTCAAACTCAAAGAGATCTGAACCAACTACTTCAAAAGGTAGCTCAGGTGTTTCAGTTGGCATTAGAGGAAGCTTGGGGAGTCTGTTCTGGACTTCGGCACACTTGGAACAGTTTCTAATCATGTCTTCTATCTCAGCACTCATGCCTGGCCAATACAAAACTTCACGTGCACGTTGTTTACTTTTCACCATTCCCAGTGGGACTGATGTATGAGGCTTAGCATGTGTTTTTGCATGGTGGGGGGAACAACAATACGCATACCTTTGTAGACAATGCCATCTGTTACAGCTAGTTGACTTCTTGAGTCCCAGTATGGCTGCACAGGGGTAGGCACCTCTTTTCTGTTGTCCGGCCAGCCTTGCTGAATAACCTGTTGGAGAAGACTCAGTTCATTGTTAGTGTGTTTCTGCAGCTCAGTGTATTTCTCGTCACTCACAGACAGAAAGTTGATCATAGAGACACACTCCAGACTGCCTGCCTCTGGCGTTTTGTCGGACAGTTGTGCTCTGGACAGAGTGTCTGGCAGCTCCATATCTTTTCCTCTCCTGTACCTGACTGTGATGTCGTACCACTGAAGTCGCAAGCGCATTCTTTGGATACGCATTGGGGTAGACAGCAGCGGCTTTTTGTAGATGTCCTCCAGCGGCTTGTGATCATTGAAGACTGTGACATGTTTCCCAAAAATATAATGGTGAAACTTGGTGCAGGCATGAACGATGGAGAGCATTTCCTTTTCAATCTGCGCGTAACGCGTCTCTGCATCTGTCATTGATCGTGATGAAAAGGCTACTGGCTGGTCGTCCTGTACCAGCACAGCTCCCAGTCCAGTGCTGCTGGCGTCACAGTAGATTTCCACTGGTTTAGACACATCGTAAAACTTTAGCACAGGATGATGTGTACAAACGTCCTTGAGCTTGTCAAATGCTTGTTGTTGCGCTGGCTGCCATGCGAACTCCACATCACTTTTTGTGAGCTGTCTTAATGGAGCGTCGATTTCGCTGAGGTTCGGAATGAACTTTGACAGGTAAGTCACGAATCCCAGGAAGCGTCGAACACCTTCCTTGTCTGTAGGTGGCGGCATGCACCTAACAGCTTTCGTTTTAGCTGGGTCAGGTTTAAGTCCATCAGCTGTTATCAAATGTCCCACATAAGGCACTGCTGACTGACGAATGTGGCACTTGTTGAAGTTTAACCTCAAGTTGTAGCTTGTAGCTCGCTGTACCACCTGCTTTAGTATTTCGTCGTGTTCTTTCAGTGTTGGCGCTGCTACGAGAATGTCATCCATTATGCCTGTGGCTCCACTGATGCCCTCTAGCATTTGATCAATGATGCGTTGAAAAATCTCAGGAGCGCATTTGATGCCAAATGGCAGTCTCAACCATCTGAACCTTCCAATGGGTGTGTTGAAGGTTGTTAGGAACGAAGAAGATTCATCCAGCTCAATCTGCAGGAAACCTGACTTTGCATCTAGAACCGAAAACACCTTTGCGTTGGGCATGGTCGACACAACTTCTTCTATTGTGCGCATAGGGTAGTGTTCTCGCTTTATGGCATTGTTCAGGTCACTTGGATCAATGCAGATTCTTAGCTTGTCTTTGTTTGTGACTACTACCATCGAGCTCACCCATTCAGTTGGCTGGTCAACTTTTATAATATGACCATCTTGGACCATCTCATGTAGCTTTTCCACTATCTTAGCTCTGAGTGCGACTGGCTGTCGGCGCACAGGATGTACAACAGGTTTGGCATCTGGATCAATCTTAATTGTGTATTTACCTGGTAGTGTTCCTGTAGTGCGCGTCAGCTCTGGGAACTTCTCGAGACCAGCAGGTGTGCTTGGAGTTGTGATTTTGTTTTTAACTGTGACACTTTGTCTGCACATCTTGTAAAGAGTCAAGTCTCAAAATAAGGCTAGTGCCTCTGCTGTTGTGCCACTCAATACATTCTCTTGTGCAATGTCCACTATTTCAAACTCTGCTTTGGTTGTGTGCTCTTTGTATTTTAACGGGAGGTCAACTGATGCAACAGGCTTTATTTTGTGGTTTGAGTAGGTTTTGAGCACTCTTTTTGAGGGTTTGAGCTCACCTTTGTGGTTTATGGTTTGGTAACAGTTTAGAGTCAGTGTGTTACATCTTGCACCTGTATCAATCCTAAACTGCACTTTCTGAGACAGAATGTCAATGTCCACCAACCACCTGTCTTCTGCCAATGTTGCTATGGGAACTGCATCTGTAGTGAGGTTGATATCCAGTATTTCCTCCTCACCTGTGTCTTTTGTTGACTCCACATTAACAGCACTCACAAGGCGACTGCGACAAACTGATGCCCAGTGGTTTGGCTTGTGACAGCATGAGCAGATGGAGCCTTTAGCTGGACATTTTCCTTGACTCCACTTGTGCTTGGGGTCTTTTCCACATTTTGAACAGTTTTTAGTTTTACTTTGCACATTTTGTCTTGACTGCGTGGGTTTTTGCTGAACTTGAGTGTATGGCTTTTTGCTTTGTGGATTGAACTTTGGCTTGCTTAACACTGCTGAGACCTGTGTATCCTCCTCTCTCACAATTCTCATTTGCGTTTGTGACATTTCGAACTGCTGGGGGATTTCTATAGCCTTGGCCAGCGTCAGCTCCTCACCTTTGTCAAGCAGTCTTTCCTGGACACGTTTTTCTCTCACACCAGCTATAATGGCGTCTACTAACATGTCATCCGGGTCGCCGTACTCACAGTCTAGCAATAACAGTTTCAAGTCTTTCACAAAATGGTCGAAAGTTTCCGTTGCTCCTTGTTTCCGTTGTTTGAAACGATGTTGGCAATGCGCTTGTTCTTACGCGGTCTTATGTATGCGGCAAACTTGTCGAGGACTTTAACGGGATCTTCCTTCTCACCGTCTGCCCACTGGAGCGTTTTGTAGATTTCTCTCCCTTGTTCGCCAATCCACGTACCGATCCAGCCCGCCTTCTGCTTGGACTCCAGCGCGGACAGAGGACCCGCGAACACGAAGCTAACGTGGCTACGAAACCTCTCGAACTCTTGATACAAATCAGCCGCTTCCCAGTCGATTTTCGGGTGATCAAACTGCATCGTCATGGCTACGCAGGTAACTTACTGTTCTTGACAGCTTTCTGACACCATGTAATGTACTTATTTGTATATGTACTAGCGTAGGTTTAGCCGAGACATTGACGAGGCGGGAGCATCTTTAGGCTGCGTTTATTACAAGTGAACAACAGGCACTACGGATAGCAGTAGGGACATATTGGGACATACGAAAGGCGATTGCCAAATTCACACCATACATTACAGAATGCACTTACCATACCATGAATCCAGGTATGTTAGCTTAGCTTAGCTTAGTTTAGCAGTTGCGAGTTTAGCAACTGCCTTGCTGCTAAAATAGCCATTTAACGCGCCGCGACAAACAATCTTACCTTATTATTAGATTTATCTGATCTTATATTTATACTTGCACGTGTATTTTGATGTACATAAACTCATTAAATGTTATTGTAACGCTAGCACTAGCACGTGTTTCGTACTACCACACTAGTGATAGAAAACAGTGCAAGTAACGTTAGGTGACTCATTTTTGCAGTTGATATTATTTAAATAAAAAATAATAACAATACAAGATCATGTGGTCACTAATAATAATAATAATGTGATTAAAATTGTATAATTCATCTCTAAATTGTAAATGTTTCAATATTCACCTTATTCTGCCCCGTGTCACGCCCCTCGCTGTGACCTTGGTGCTGCTGTTTCTCTCCTCTCCTCCCTCTTCTCCCCGTGGGAGTGCCTGGGCGGAGCTGCTGGCAGCTGTCTCACCTGGACCAAATCTTCAATCAACTCCATGCTTCTTATGTCCTGTTCTACTGCCAGTCGGTGCCAGATTGTTCATCCGCTTTGTCCCTGGTCTCCTGGTCGCTGCTCCTGGTCACACGAACTCACCTCTGGATCTGCCTGCTCTCCTCCTGCTCCTGCTGAAAATAAACTTACGAACTTTGATTTTGTCTCGAGTCAATTTTGGGTCTTATTTTGGTGTGCCGTAACACCCCGCCTACTGTTCCTGTCAGCACACTTCTTGTAGAATGTATCTGGTCTGTCTTGCAAGGCGATCTCAAGTAGATATTAAGACAATTATAATAAACACAGTGACTGACATCGCTTTCAAACAAGGTACATCGTGTGTACAGCATGTGATCATAACATTTGATGTTTGATTGTGGCCAAGTGTGGGATTGGAGACTAACACATGATAGACTGATCACAATGGTGAAATAAGCGAATTGAATAAAAAATAGGCTCACATTCATTCATTTTGCAAAAAAAAAAATATAAGAACCTTAATTTTTTTCAACGTGTTTTTGCAATCTTAATGTGTAGTACAAGAAAACAATAAATAAAACATTGAGTATGATATTAATATTGACAACAATAATTTGTCTTGAAAAATTCTGAAATCTTATTTCAGATAATTTAAATTGGTGACTTGAACCATTAGCTTCTTGTATTTTATATACTATACTGACCACCCACTTCCTGGTTCAACAGTCTCGGGCTTCCTTGTTAAATCGCCGTAGAGGTTTAGAAAATCAGCTTTATGGTAAATAATTATAATAAGACCTACATTTTGTTTAAAATTTGTGTCTGTAGCTTTATAAACTACGATGTTTAAGACATTTTGCAGAATTTTAAGTTATACATGTGCGTATTAGACTGAAACAACTGTGCTGTGGATTTGAGTAAGCAATTTGAATTATTAGAAAAGCCAATGGCACTTTGCAATGGGGAATTTACTTCCTGAACCAGGGCGATCTTCCACTGCTGAACTCCATACATCAAACTTTTAGTAAGCCTATTGCTTGCCTATGAAAGAAGTTGAAACCAACTTGAGCCAGATGGTGTTTTTTTAGCACTCTAGTTCATACTGTATCATATTCTGTTTCTGAGACTATTTTTCATAGTTTGTCTATGCTTTGCCACAGATTGACCCCTTGGCATAACCCATGCACTCAGACATGCTCAGTCCTACTTTGAACTGTTCTAAGGTGTGTCTCCTCCTCCTCAGCTTCCCGCTCCTTCCATCCGTCCCTCCCTTCTCCAGAAACTCAATCCAGGGTCTTCCTCTCTGACACAAAGAACTGCCACCTGTCTGATTCATCCATGAAAGAGGAGCTCATGCAACGCTCCAATGACCTAATTTGTAGAGAAGATGTATGGATTGATTACTGCCCAGTTCCTAAGTACAAAATCCCAGCTAGTCGAAATGAACAGCTGCCACCGTATAAAGTTAATCCCGGGTAAAAAAATCTCAATACACCACAAACTTCTTCATAGTATTTGTACTCCTAATTCAGTATGAAATTACAGACACTCGCTGTGTGTTTTGGTTTTGCAATTTGTTGATCTTTGCAAACAAGAACTGAATATGAGCTGTCTCCAGTTTGATGTTTGAATATTGACAAGGTTACTTGGTATGTTCGGGAATAAAGGGCTTAAAAATGTTTTTCACAAGGGAACATTTGCAGGTTTAGAAATGTTTTCAACACACGAAACAGAACCTTTGCAATAATGATAGATATACTGTATAGTACCTACAGGGACGTGCACAGAGATTTTGAAGGGCAGGTGCTCAAACCAGAAAAAAGGGCACTTTCCAAATCGAGGATTTTAAAATTTTTAAATTCATAGAAGTACGCATATTTCAAAAGAAATTTTTTGATGTGTGCAGCTAGAGTTCACTGCAGCTTGTTGCACAAACCAAGTTTAAACCAGAATAAAGAAATGTACAGAGGTAATTGTTATTATATGGGGGGGTCAGGGGGTCCTCCCCCTTGAGATTTTGGCTAAAATAGATGCAATTTCCTGCAATCTAGGCTATTTTTAGTTCACAAATCCACTATTTCAACCACTCTTTACTTTAGATAAAATGTAGTTGTTTTTTAGACCAGGCTGTGGATTTTTGCAACTATAGTTTACTGATTAATTGTGTCCAAATCCTGTGTCAGTGGTTCCCAGTGGAGCTTCAGTTCTCTTTGCTCTGTCCTACTCTCTGCAGCTAGGGCAGACTAGGGAACTAAAGTGGCCTGGGAGATTAATGACAGGGCGAACCACCTTTCAATAAATAAAAAAATATTTGGTCACGTGAACCCATGGTGGTCTGGTGTATTTTTGGAATCTATTTGTTGACCTTCACCCACAGATTAAGAACAGCACTTTGAATTGGCAATAGGCCTAACCTAGCCTTCATTCATACTGTACCTCAAAGCCTAACATGCTCTTGTGATGTGGCTAAATGGAAGTTTTGAAATGAGTATTTTACCATGAACCATTATACTACAATGCTGTAGCACAAGGGGAGGCAATATGTTTTCCGAAGGGAACTTGTGCAAGTGCTGGAGGACCAAACTGCAGTCACTGTGTAACAAATTCTTATTATTGCAGCAAGTTTTTTTGTTAAATGTAGTCTTTTTAATCTGTTATTTATTGTGATATATTAGGACAACAAGCAATGACACATGCTCCCTAGCCAAGTCAATATATTAATAAAAAAAATAAAATAAATATTAGCAACAATTAATCTCCACAATGTGCCGGGGGCCACATTGAAACAGTCCGACGGCTGCATCTGGCCCACCGGTCGTTGTTTGAGCAGGCCTGCAGTAGCATAACACACTGAATGTTTTTGTCCACCTTGTGTTCAGTTGAGATTTTATTCTCTGTTGCACAAAAAGATGCAATAGGCTAAAACAAGGCTAAAACAATAGCTGCAGTCTTAAAGACAAACAAATTCAAGGCTGAAATGGTTACAGTAAAGGTGTGTGGAATTTTAAACCACAGTGGGGCACTTTTTGCATTACCAACAGGCTGTTTTCAGCTTAAGTGAAGAACCCAGGCTAAGAAGGCTGGATTTATGAGTTAAATAGACATATGTTTAACAAAATACAACTCCAGATATGTTTTTAATGAGGAAACAACATCAAAATATAGACTTGAAAATATCGTCATATGGGCCCTTTATCTCCATTCCATGAGCCTGAGTTTCTGGGCACAACTCAGCCTAGATCAAACCAATTGTAAAAACAAGCCTCTCATAACGATCTCATACGGCAAAGATCCTAGAACAACAACACGAGAGGATAAAGAATAGGACAAAACGTAGGTTAAACACCAGGATTCAGAGGAAAGATATTTGACAAGAAAACGTGGGTAAGAGGGGCTGACGCAGCCGAGGCAAGCGGCCGCCAGCAGTCAGCAGTCAAACTGCATTTCTGCCTAAAACTTGTGTGCTCACTTCTTCTGGAAGTACGTGTGTTGTGCTGCGCTTTTACAAAAGTCAGCCGCGTATCTTTTCCCGGGACGCGCCGCGCGCTTCACCGCTGTATTTCATGCAGACGTAAAGTTTCATCAGCTGTTTTGCTCATAACTTTGCGAATACCAGACGGATTATTAAAATATAAAAACTGGCTAAAAGCTTAGGCTGTGTAGAACATCGTTATGTACTTCAAATGGTTCCTGCAGTTTATGATTCCACGCTATTTGCTGTTAAGGGCATGGAAAGGGAAGAACACAGGCGGAGCTGAGACAGACGAACGCACGTGAGCGAGGGAGAGAGAGAGAGAGAGAGAGAGAGAGCAGAGTGGAGCAAAGCAGCTGCATTATTATATGGTAGTAGGCCAGTTTAAAACATTTTACATCACTGCTGTCTTCATGAAGTAAAAAATAAACCGAGAATAATAAATAAAAAAAATAAAAATAAAAAAGGTTGACCAGAAGGGCACTTGAGCCAGAAGGGCAGGTGCTTGAGCACCACCAGGGCTCTATCTGTGCACGTCCCTGAGTACCTAAAAGGTCCTAATGGTGGCATTTATCATGCCTGTACTTGTTTCAGTTTAAGTTACAGCTGTAAGTTCTGCAGACTTTTTGTCTTTTTTCTGTCATTATTAGCCTTTTAGCCTCTTAAGAACATTCACGGTCTGTGTTTTGGTCCGTCTTTTTAAGGCTTTAGAGCAATCAGTCACTAAAGTATTGGCACACAATCTGTGTCCACCTTCATCAATATTGTAAATTTTAACTTTTCCACATGTAAGCCACAATATATTATGGATAATGATAGTGTCCAGCAACTTCGTAATCCCTATGAATATGAGATTGGCTCCACGTGTAGACAATTGCGTCTGTAGTGCTAGAAAACTGCTGCTTCATAAAGTGAAATTTCACAACAAAGAGGATAGCTCATCAGTTCTTGATCAAAGGATTTTTTTTTCTATGCAACTCTAATCAATTTTGTGTGTTACAATGAACAAAATGTAAATTACTGATCTGCATATGTTACAAAATATTCCTAAGTACATCAAATCTTTAGATCTTCTTTTTTTCTTTATGGAGACATAAGTTCATTAGCATTAACCATAAACCACTATCAACAAATCTACAAAGTGTCAATTAAACTGACCTGCTCTCCAGCTCAACCCTTTGAAACCTTTCTAAGATGTTGATATGTCACTATTGATCGACTCAACTTCAACACTGACTACTGCTTTCAAAATCCTTTTCAACACTTGCAAAATGCACAAAGGGTTTGGACATGAAAGTGCATAGTTGTATTTAATCTGTTCTCTTCTTTTTCACATGTATTTGAAGTGGAGCCATCCCCGCTGCCTGGGGAGAGAGATTCTGAACTCTGTCTGACCTCGCCTTCTCACCGCACAACAAACCAATTTATTTGCTGCTCCGATGCCAAATGCACCATCCAGCACCTATCTACGTCTTTTCCCTTGGCTTTTTTTCATTGTTCTATTGTTGGACGAGGTACGTGGTTTTACACATCCAGATGTTCATCCACAGCTGTTGAAATTCACCTTATAATTTGGTGAGTTAGCTTAGATTAACCTTCACCAGCTGCCAATTAATTTATTTATCTTAAATTTTTATATAATTATAAATAGCTTTTAGAACAATGTAAAAAAAAAGTAAACAAAAGTGCTGTGGAACAACTCGATAAACTTCTGAATTAATGCTACAAAATATGTACCACACTAGTGTAGGAATATGTTTTAAAGAACACAAATTTGAGAGTTAAAAATTCTACATGTTTGAGCTCATTACACATCCTAAAATGTAGTATGGGTATATTTAGTTTTTTTATCTGAAATATCCAAAATAGAAATCTGCTAATCCCCAGACACTTTCATTATTTGTTTTTTGAGATTGGGTTAATGTCACCACTTTAAGAGACTATTGTAAAATGTAATTTGAACTCAACTGAATTCTGTTCTTCTAAAGAGTCATGAGTTACTCTTTGAATCTTTGGCATTACACAAATCAGATATGCACCACCTCAAACTTTGCAGTGTGTGTGTTTGAGACATGTCAAGTTTTTGCTCCTCCTAACCTATTTGCTGCAGTGTGCTACTGCTTGATAAATGAAAACCTAAATACAAAAATCAACTAATAGATATTATGCTCATTGTTACTCACTTACTTGCTTACTTCTTTACTCACTCACTCACTCACTCACTCACCCACTCACCCAACCACTCACTCACTCACTCACTCACTCACTCACTCACTCACCCACTCACCCACCCACTCACCCAACCACTCACTCACTCACTCACTCACTCACCCACCCACTCACTTACTTGTAACTTAATTAAGAAAAGCTTTGCTTTACAATGGCTTTCAGCAAAAGAAAGATTACATTTCAACATGTTTAATCTGTATCTGTGGACACAGATGTCAGAAGTCATCTTTATAAAAGTTTACAATCAAAATCTTACATGAAATACTTTTAAGGGGGTTAATACATTTTGTCTTGATATTGCTGTTTGGTTTTACTTCACTCATAAAGTTTTTTTTTTTATTTTAGAAAATGTTCATAGCTTTTACTGTACATATGGATTAATATGCATTATTGTATGAACAATTGACAAAAATATTTAACATACAACCATGCGTAAACTACACTGATTCAAATTGATTTGAATGAATGAATAGTTTATATAGAAAGCACATTTACACAGACAGATGCAAACCCCCCTCACTCAGTGATGGCCAGCAACCCTGAGGCAGCTCAGCAGAAGCAACTTGTCTAAACACCTAGTGCCTCAACCTCTGACCAACACCAAGTGTTCCCTAACCATTTGATATTCTAAAACTGCACATTTTTTGTCCTTACAAGTACTGTTGACGAATATTTTACAAGTTACAATACAAAAATGTTTATTATAAGGCTGTAAGAAGAAATTTGTTTGAGTGTTATGAATGAGGTCGTATGTTAGTTGCCTGCTCCATGCATGTCTATTTAATCTCTTTGTCTTTGTGCGTTTTTTAATAAAAAAACAAACAAACAATCTTACCATAATAAATATAATACTAAATAGAAAATGCTACCCCAACTTTAATTGTCAAAAAGAAAAAGCTTTTTTTTTTTCGCTTGAACTAATATTACTATGCAAGTTCTAAAGTGTATTTTTCCAGCTCCTTCACAGTTTCCAAAAAATTTCCCTTAAACTAATCCTTGTGCGTCATCTGAACTGCGGCCTCGACACACTGCTATGCTAATATGATTTCCAGCTCAAATGGAACGTGCAAATGTGCTGCAGAGTCTCCTTATCCCCAGTGCCTTCTCCATTGCAGTCAGCCGCCATTTGATTTATTTATTTATTTAGATTAAAGTTTGAAATTCTCAAGGCTTGGCCCACATGGGTAGAGTACGGTAGTTGTCTGTAATCTCCAAAGCGCTGGCTGTTGTTTACTACACATATGCAAAGCAGGAGTTGCAGCGTTGCGTTGTCTGTTCTATAAAAAGTCCTTGCCCTCGGCGGTCTGCACTTGGAGACTTGTGTGTTGAGAGGATGCTGCAGTAAAATAAAAGAACATCCAACAAATTCCATGTTAAAAAGAGTATTGTGTAGGATTTAGGAAGAAGTGGAAACTATAAGATGTGTGACCCTCACTTAGATGTGCAACCCTGAACAATATACGATTGGATTTGGAATGAGTAAAGATATTATTTTATGATTACCAGAGATGGGTGGTATACTGGTGTTGAAGTGTTTTTTAGCAATTTCTGTATTAACCGATATTGAAAAATTGACAGATATTTTTATGCTGTTAGTTTTACGGAAGGTTCTTCAGTCTGTACGCGTGAGTTAGTCTCAGTTTATCCTCAGAGCATCAAGTTGTTATTTTGAACAAGCCAAAGGATAAAAAGATTGGCTATAAACCACAGCAGTATGTCAAATATTAGTTTAAATAAATGTTTTCCCCCGGGAGCCATATGAAGTGTATGGTGGAGGGCCAGTTCGCAATCATTGGTATAACACTTCTGTATCTATTTATGAATTAATTTGTGTCATTTTGTTAAGGACACAGTGACATTACAAATAACAATTAAGATGCCATCTAGGAAGAAAAGCTTAAAATTGCAGAGAGCAAAAACAAATTGACATGACACAAAACATCTCACTAATTAGAACTCATTCCAGTTAAAATTCAAGGTTCGTAAAAAAAAATGACATGAAAAAAACTCTGAGATGATGTTCTGTTCACATACATATTATTTTCCATTAGAGGAGAAGTGTGTGCCAAATCATAGGCCAGTGTGCCCTTCGTTTTATAGTAATAGGACCTTTTATACATGATGAAAATGTTTAGTCATTGACATACTCCCCATCTGTAAGTCCAGTGCATACACATTCAGTCATAAGCTCTTTTGGCTGGACATGAGGGTATGAGTTATAAATATTCCATTTGAGTTGATTAAAAGTCCTCATGTTGCATCATCATAGACTCTTTGGGCCTCGCAGCTTAACTCCATTTCCCACACAGTCTGATGTGGAGTAGAGCACTTTCCTCTGATGTGTGGAGTGTGTAAGAGCTGAAGTAATAATCAGACAAAAGGTTCATTTAAATGGTCAGTTATTATAATATCCAATCTGAAATGTGACTAAGTTAAGCCTGTACCATCATATTGCTGGTGATATGTTGGAACGATATACAGAGAATTTCTTGACCTGGAGCTGATTTTCCTCTCAGTTTTGATGGGTGGCAGAGAACGCGTTGCAGAGAAAGATTGTGTGTATTGTCCTGAGGAGCTATAGAAGAAGAGCTGTGTGAGGAGGACACAGCAGATCATGGTCATCACCAGATCTGCTCCAATGGTTTTAGAAAAGAGGCTTGGTTCTCACAAGTCAAGCATTGAGATTTAAAAACTCAGAAGGAAGAACTTGGAACATTTCTGATGTTATTGTATGTAACAAATCTTATCTATGTCTAGCCAACTAATTGTTAACGCTAACGTCTAGCGACTGTGCTAATCAATAAAAAACTTTGTATAATTATCACAATTTTTCCAAACTTCAGCCCAATTAAAAATGCCACAAAAAGGGTTAAGAAAACATTTGCTTGCATAGCCACTACAGCAAAGTGATGGTTAAGTGGCACGATGCTAACATCATCTAACATTACTAAAAAGTAAAAAAATCTTAAATGTAAAGATATCCATTACATTTGACTACTCTAACCTGTCATTTTTGCCTGCAGCTACTAATAAAATAAGTCATATGATGCACTGAATAGAGGCAGAAAATTAATTACAAACTAAAATTGCCCGAAACATCTTTCTGCATCCTATGTAACTTTTTAATTATGATCAACTACAGTATGTTATATCATCCTGTCCTAATTCTTGTATAAATACACAAGTTTATTTTCAGTGTTTTGCTAAATATTACTGAAATAATCCTACCACAGACTTAAATAAAAGTGTAAATTTTTGTAGGACTGTGTTTATTCTCAAGGACAAACGCAGAGCTCCCAGGGGGACTGTGACGTGGGGCTCCAAACGACCATCTCCCAGATTAATAGAGCATTCCTCACGCCTTATGGCACGATGGGCAGAGAACAGAGGCAGGCTTTGTTTCCAGTGGGCTTTGGTCTGTCTGAGGATCATATGACTTACACATGGGCCGTCCCCTCAGGCCTTTGACAGGGACACACACCTGACCACTAGTTAACTCACACTGACCTAATGCAGTCATCACATAGTCTCGTTTCGCTGACCCATGTAATAATGACTTGCAGCTGGAGAACACAAGTAAATAAATTGCAGCAAATAGAAAAAAAAAACAGTAATGCTTCAGTAATTTTCAAACATTGACAAAAGAAGAATGCATTTTAAATCTTTCTAACTCCCAAAGCCATTGGTTCACACTGATTTCACATACAAGTCCATGTTTTTTGCTTTCTCTCACTGCACAATTATAGAACCACTTCTTAGAACAAGTGCAGCGCAGATCTTTTAATGACAAATATAATTAATTTGCAACATTTTCTTTTTTCTTTGTGAATTAACATTCTATTTGTTTTTTTTCTAGTACAGTATTTAGTAAAAACTTTAGCATCACTAGTTGATCAATTTCCCATTCACATTTCACCTCATTATCAAGAACGCAAAACAATCTGAAAATGCCTCTAGAAGATAGAAAAAGCTGCACTTTCCTGTTCTAAACTACAGCCTTTCCTTCAGTGTAAAGTAACTTTTACAGCTGAAGGGGCAGAGTTTCCTACACTACACAATTATCTGTCTCCCACCTCACTTGTCTGCGCTTATTTTTAGATCGATTTTGTGTTTTCGCGATGAGAATAAAGTTACTAACTTACATATGTCAAGGATTGTCACTAACTACAATAGAAAACACATTCTAAAAATGGAGACAGATTAAACATGTGGAAAAAAAATACTCAAAATCATAAATATATTTCTTAGTTCACTTTAAAGTGACTATACACTTTTTTACAATAAAAATAACTTAAATGTCAATTTCCCATAGCACATACAGTTTATCTTGATTATGTGCCATTAATAAAAAAATCGAGAGATTGAGATCGAATCGAAAACAACTCGTCAATTATTTGTGGTGGGTTTTTATTAAAAGATCGAAAAGCTTTGAAAAAGTAAAAATGTGTAGTTGGAAACAAAAGTCAAACTTTGAGGAGAATATTGATATATAGTTTAAAAAAAAATCTAATAAAGGGGTCATTATAAACATGCGGTGCGATTTGCTGGGGGGGATGGAGGATTATCCCTACCTCTGGTTTGCCTGTCCCTCTCTCTGCTTATAATTTCCACATCCTCCTTCTGCTTTATTAGTCATTATTTGTAGGGGGGATAAAAAAAATAACAAAGTGTTCTATCAATCCCCAGCGTTGTCTCATTGGGTTTTTCCCTTCTCCCGGTGCTGCTCCTCCGCTCAACAGGCAGCTCTCATAACAGCCAATAACGTCACACTTTCACACACAGTCCTTTTCTGATTGGACTATTCCTTCTAACTTTTTCTGCGCGTACAAGCATAGTTTAAATGGACAGATCTCAATAATGAACATAGGCACCGCCGCGCCGATCTATCTTTCTCTCTCCTCTCTCTCTCTCAGCGTTTGTCATTTATTACCCGGGTTTGGTCACTCAGAGCCGGTGTGCTGCTGCTCTGTCCTCTGCCCTGTGAGATAATGGTTTAATCCACGAGTGTGTGCAAAGCAGAGCGGGAAAATCAAGTCAGGAACAGAGACACGAAAATGTTAACCTGCGATGCGATTCAAAGCGGGACAAGACTCGTATTAAGTGACAAACGCACTGCTCCTGCTTGTAGAACCCGGTGCCGTGAGAGGCAGGACCAACCCGGGGCTCTGCGGAGCTTTATATAGCCTACTCCAATGAGTCTGTTCATTTTGTGAGTAAACGTGCCAGTGCGCGCCAGAAGCCCGTTGCGAGTGGAAAAGAAACGGAATGAACACGGGAAGAAGAGACGCGGTAGTGCCGCGCGTGTACGTGGTGCGCATGTGTGTAGCGCGCGTGCACAATATGCGCGTGCATGTGGTGCGCGTGTAGAATGACTGTAATTTTCTATCCCCCCTTCTGTTTTTTGGACAAATCGCACCCTGATTATAAAGGTTTTGTTTTATTTATGTACATGGATGGCATTTTTCATTTGTTTTTGAAAAAGTTAAACAAAATCAAATCAAAAAATTGAGATTGATAAATATGAGGGAAAAAAAATCTTGATTTTATTTTTTCCCAGGACGCCCCAGCCCTACTATGCAGGTGGATATTAGTCCACAATGTTCTACTACATCTAATAATGTCCTGTTTGTTTACCTGTCGCCTCTTAAAGCGAACCCTGGCTACAATCACATGTTTACCTTAAAACACTATAATATCATCACTTATATAAATTCAGAACAAAAACCTTGAAAGTATTTGTAGTTTTATCAAAATCATGTTTTAAAGAAATCACATGGCTGCCATTTTGTCCTGGCTGTGACGTCAAATGGTTGTCTGTCTGCCCTCTGGTGGTTGTCAAGGTAACAGGTAACTAGCAACATGAATTCAACAGTTAAAACCTTTCAGTTTGAGCTGGAGTTTGGCCAAATACAAAACGATTATGTGGAATTTTGTAAAACTGAAGATAATCAAGAGAAGAGGCAAGAACTGGACACTGTCAGTGGTGTTTTTGTTTCAACTGTTCACCGATCGAACCACAGAAGTATCCATGGCAACAACCAAAAGCAACCATTTGATGTCATCAACCCAGAATGCACAATATGCGGCACCCAGTAGCTCAAAACAATGCAGATTTTATAAACATAGTAAGCAGTTTTATATTTGTTTGTAGTTTATTTGAACAAACATGAGATGTACTTGCATTTTAGCCATATTTGTCGTTATAGTCAGGGTTCACTTTAAGTTCATCTGTTGTTGTTGTTTTTGTTGTTAGCATTGTGGCTAGTTGCCGTTAGCATACTGGCACCATTCGCTCCTAAAAGCTGTCAAAAAAACTTAAAACATGTCGTGCTGAACAATTCAAAACACTCAGAATGTATTGGATAAGTGAGTGAAACATGGGGTATTCCATGAAAGTGGCTTAACAAGTCTAGGCTTATCCTAAAATCCTGAGCTGAAACTAGCTTCATCTCCAACTTAAGCCTCAAGTGTTCCATGAAAGAAATAAGCCTGGGTCTGAACAACGCTAATTCAAGCTTGAAGATTAATCTGGGCTGTGAGCGCGCTCCCGCTGAATGTGACGAGACCAGATCAATGGAGCGAAGACATCACTGAGAATGAGAGAGAAAAACGCTTATTTTACATGATCTGACAGAAACACGAGAGGAGCCAAAGTGCACACGGACTATAGTTTGATTTGCAACGCAAAAGTTTTCAGTTTATAGTGGTTTATTCTGATGCGGGGAGCGAGAAGCAGCCCCTCCCCTCCTGCTCACCGCCCGGAGAAAGACGAGACAGTTTATGCGAAGGAGATCCAGAGGATTTATCATCGTATTTGTGAGTAGACTCATCGTTTTCTAATGCAATGTGCGGTTTCCACTCCGCATGTGGAACTAGTCCCGCTGCGTAAAGTTATCACAAAGTTGTAGCGTAACTCTTCACAACCAGAACTGACCAATCAGAGCAGAGGATGTGTGTGAGGAGAGACGAGGGAGAGAGGTGCGATGAAGTGCTTCTGTGCGTAAAAGCAGCAGCATGACTCCACGGCTCTCACACTAGTCATGCTTTCATTGCTTCATCCTTTAGAGAAACAGCTGCATGTCTGTGCTAAATCTTTTGTAGTTTAGATGCACATTAATTTTCCAGTTAAATACGTGGCTCTTTGTGCTGCCAATGTGACGTTTGCTCTTACAAACGTGTCTTTCCACAGTGAGAGCGGCTCAAAAAAAGAAAAAAAGAAAAAAGAAAAGAAACAGCGAAAGCGGCTCTCTGGTGCCAATGCCAAGTAAATAAAAGTGAATAAAAAGTGACTTTATAAGTTGTGTTGGGACAGACAGAGATATTTCACACAGTTGTGGAAGTGTGTGAGGATAAACATGTGATTTAAGTGCTTTTTAGACGTTTTTGAGACAAAGCTAAAATAATCTTGACAGTTAGCCTGGTCCCGACCAGGTTTATGTCTGTGCACTTGTTACTGCGGCAACTCAGCGTCACCTCTGGTTAGCCGCGTTAGTGGAACGGAAATGGAGATTTCATAAGCCTAGATTGGCCAAATAAGCCAGGCTTTGGCTTTAGCTCGCTTCATGGAATACCCCCCCATGTGTCTGATGTTTGTTTGCACTTTTATGAAGCAAAAATCGAGTATTAACTTATTCAGTCTTGTCTTTACATGAGTAAGTCCATGTATTTGCTGTCAGTACTACCAAATACTACAACATTCTGCTATATTTGTGAAGCTAAACCAGCTTTCTTTCTTCAAACAACCCCTAATTCACTGTTTACATCTCACTTCAGATGGATGCATTCTCTTTTATCGAGTCCCAGAATGCACCAGGGCCACTCACACAAAGCCACAAAGCACTTCCTGATCCATGCCACTACACTCACTATTGTTTTTGACCCCACTTTTCTGCTCCCACACCAATCACAACTCATCCTCAGCGTTCCTTTATTTACATATTTACATAATGGTTAGATTAGCTCTGGCAGAAGGAGCAGTGGAGCGAGAGATATTTTCCCCAGAGTTCTTTCCTGCAGATATGAAGTTGTAGTGGGAAATTGTGGTCAGAAGGCAGAGAAGTGGGGCAGAAAACATCCAGATTGCGTGTTTTAATGTAACTGCCTCGTAAGCTCTCCATGTCAAAGCGGCTCCTTCACTGAGATGACAGCCATGTTTTTCTGCTCTGTTGATAAATATAGAAACACAGAAGAATAAGAATATTATTTTATTATTATGACTCAATCAGAATACTTTTGAGTGGAGTAATTATGTAAACACTGTTGTAAAAGCTTATGAAAGTTGTTCACTTTAAAATTTGGATACAAATTGAAGAAGCAGTGCAAGAAGCATGAACACAAAGCATTTTATTATAAAACTTTAGTCACTTTTAGATTTAGTCACAGTGAGTAACCAAAACTTTTACTCAAGTTAGCATTAACCTTATTTTTTATGTGGACCAGAATTTTCAGTTTATAAAGACCAATGGTGTGAAGGTGCACAACAAATCTGAATTTTTATTTGGATTCACACAAAACATTTTTTTTTTATTGTAGATCTGTTTTAACGTGGTAAACTACTCTTGTATTAGACTGTTGTGGAAACTATAAAAGGAAACACATCCAAATACTGAACTTGGAAGTAGAGCAAGACTATACCATGACTAACCAAGACTCAATAAGAATAAATATATTTTCTGATGTTTAGAGGATTGGTCGTGAGCCTGATTACATTTGTTGGAGAGGCATACTGTTAGTTCAAACTAAATATTACTGGAGTAAGTAAAGGCATGATGTCATAAAGAAACAATTTTATGAAAAAGTTGTAACTGAGTTTGAGCTACATCTGCAAGTACAGCAATAACTCTGAGTGAATCTTTAATAACTGCTTATGCGATCCACTACAATTGTCTTGTAAAGCAAATCGAACTGAGGATAATGGCGACCTTACTCTGTGCTCCAGCGCATTGATGGACCTAATACATATGTCAGAAGGATGTTATTTGTTGTGCAAGATTTACAGAGAATGGAAGAGAGATTCTTCTACTGTTCTGATGAACTCTGCAAGTGTGCTTGATTGCATTATTCTATAGTCTGTCTGGCAAAACATCAACATAGAAAAAACCTTGGTCTGCAGTAAACACACATTAAAGATGGGAAAACTTACTTTTTAGTTGTAAATTAGTGAACTTTCTCTTTTCCACTCAACGATATTGTAAGTATAGCATATTGTAATGAAATCAGATTGCTGTCTTCTTTCTCAATAAAAACAAATAAGTAATTAATAGGCCTAAAGCAGTGCTCTGATTAGCTGTATTTAGGTTGTCCCCTCTAGTTTGACTTAGCTTTCTTTAAAAAAGTTAAATAAAATTTTTAGCCTGCAAATGAGATTGTGTGAGCTATCAAGTAGTTGAACAGATTTAAATATAGTTCTGTGAAAATCACATACCACACCTTTAAGTTTGGTACTATTTTGGTCTGAAATGTGCACTACAATTGCCCAAAATGACTTGGAATAATAGGCACTAGTACCATTAACACATTTCATTAGCCAAAAGAGTGAATGTTTTTAAGTTTCACTTTCAGCTAAAACTTTCATACTACAATGCATCACATCGTAGTATGCACAACAGTTTGAAAGCTTGTCACGTCTCACACCTCTGTAGCAGCTCCTGACATTTACCCAACCATTTTACCCATATCAATAATGCAGGATTATAATTGTCCCCTTTGAAGTGACTGTTTAAATAATCCAAGGGGCTGCTTGTGCTGGCATCCCATTTTCAGCTCCTCAGAGACAGAGCAGACGTGAAGAAGGAGTAGTGAGGAGGCAGTGAGGGAGCGAGCTTTAATCCAGGCTTTGTGAAGCTCAGGTCTGTGCGGTCAAGACCCAGTAGACCAAATTTTTTTGAAGCCCAAAATAAGATGTTTAGTGCAAAAAGCTGCGGTCAGGTGTTAAGACAAAGACATACAAAGTATTATTAAAGTTACGTTCATACACTGACATAGGACTGCATTTTGCGTGTGTGTGACCTGTATCTGACAATGTAAACAGCACTGATTTTTTGTTTTGTTTTTAAATATGACACAGCTCTGTGGATTTTTGTCTGAACCTCTTGTCATTTATACAAAAAACATTATCCTTGTTTTGATTTGATGTTTAATTAATCTATTAAATAAACAAAAAGAGAGAGGGGGTAGTTTGACGGAGAATCATTGCAAATCCTTCAAATCAGTCTTTGCATATTTTATTGCTAAATTTTACTTAATACTTACTGTAAAGTGTACGTTTTTTTCAAGAAACAGAATTGCATTTAACTCAAGGGCGGGAAAAAAGATGGTATACATGAAAATTGTGATACAATTTTTGCTGTTACAATCAATATGGCAGTCCTACTCTCCCTGTTGTGAAAATCTGTACTATGTCACATACCAGTTACTGTCTTTGCCATTGTCAAAGCCTGAGCATTGGCAAGCAGATCTCAGAAACTAAACAAAACAGATTCTGGTTAGTACTTCCCTCCCTACTGACATCCCCAGGACTACACATAAAAATTAGCTGTAAAAGCTACAATCTGGTACAAGCATCTCTGCCATTGTGCTTAATGCAATTGTACATTGTCCTAATACATTACCTTACTTGGATGAGAGTTCTTGTTGTGGCCACTGTTCACCACTTTAACCAAGTTAAAGTGGAAAATGAAAAAATAAGAATAGAAAGGTAATGAGTTGGACTGTGTGTTTGTGTGAAAAATTGAGAAGCAGAAATATTTTTTCTTTCTTTCTTTTTACACATTATTACTTGTCTTTCTATTTTGATATGTCAGATTCAAACTCAGTATTTTGCAGGAGTTGTGGTTGTTTATTTGTTATCACTCTGTAGCTCCTTTTTTCACTTTTAAGTTAGAGAAAAAGTCCTTTGTTACCAATGACTTTCATGCAGTGTCTTACTCACTGCCAACATTTAGAATACTGTCATGTCATCTGCATAACCAATATAATTCAAAGACTCTTGTAGGAAAACAAACGCACTCTTCAATATCCACTTACACACACTCATACATTCATATTACGGTTTAATAACTCCACCATATCATTGCACAGGGCAGAGCTTCACAGCATTATCAGCAGTCTTCAGCCTCTGTGAATGTGTAAAGCCAGTTTGGAGCCATTTATGGGTTCATTGTGAGCAGAGTTCATCCAGAGTGCCATGATACGCCAGCGTTTGAACATATGGGACATAATTAAAATGTATGAAAAAGCTCAGTATGCAGGGACTTATGGAGATCAAAGTGGTGCCACTGAAGAAATGATGTGTGTTTCATGTGCGCGGCCTCACTGAGCATGTGCACAACGGGGAGTCAGAATACTGAACTACAACTTAAAACAAATTATTCAATGGCTACTAAGCTTTTATGTTGCATAGAAACTGAATGATCAAATGTTTTAACATAACAAAGAAACTGTTTTTGACACTTGTAGATTTACTCACAGTTGTAAGAAGTAGAGTCACAACTTTTACTTAACTACTGTACGGGGGCTGTTATTTCAGACTAATTCTTAAAGGTGGGATAGATGATTTTTTCATTGCAAGAAGGTTTTAAATCTGACAAATTCTTCCCATACATTTTTGATGCATGTTTATTATATAACATATTCATTTTGGTTGCAATTATGGCTTAAAAAACACTTCTTGCTAACATAAAGTGAAACTGGAGAGGACCACCCAAGCACAGCCAATCAGAGAGCTGCATTTGGCTCCTGATGAGAACTACAATTCTTATTTAATCACTTCGGACTATACTCAGCGGTCTATTTTAGTTAGTTAGAAGTTAGTTACCCCAACTTTAACTACTGGTACTAAATACCAACAAATAAAAACTTTTTCATACCAACAAATTCAAATTTTTCATTGTTAGTTCAAATTTTATGGAGTATAAACTTTTACTGATAAATACTAGTTCAAAACCACCTAGAATTATATATTTGAACCGATCAAACACATTTGCTTTGTAAACTGAGCAGAGCTGAGTAAAGTTACTTCAAAAGTAAAACCACTTACTTTGATGATGATGAGCTAAACAATAAACTTTAGTTCTTCTTTCTAACAATAAACACCTTGAATTGGTCTGAGAAATTAATAGAAAGTTCAAGAGATCAAAAATTAGTTATATTTTTAAACTTTTAATATAACTTTTTTCTAAACCCCAGATAGATTTTTGCATGGAGCCTGTACTTGTTGAACCAGGAAGTGGGTTCAGTGTTGAGCTACATAATAGGCCACATTAAATTCAGATCTTTGCAGATTCGTGCACTCACTGAAAAAAATTTAGGGCATTTTTGAGCAATAAAATTGTATTTGAATATACTAGGCAAAGCAAAAACATGATCACGAAATCTATGAAAAAAATGCATCGTGCTTGCCCCTTTAAAATATGAATATAAAGTGCTTATAGGCCCTTAAATCAGCCGGAGGTGTTTGTCCACAGATAACATCAACTGTGTGACAAATGGGGAATAAATGCCTTGACCTTTCCCTATGATTTCCTAAATGCCGCTGGTGTCGCCCTCACTCACATTTAGTTTCACATAAACGCAAAGGCACACGCTACTGTAACTACTAGTGGTAATGCTGTATGTTCTGTTCTCAACCAATAGATAAATGAATAAATAAATAAATAAATAAATAGTGTATAATAGAGATGGGACAATTCATTGTCTTGCAAAATACTGCCATACTGAGTTTTGTTGTAGTAATTATGCTAGGGGAAACCATGTGTAGGTTGTATAGAAGATTTTACAAAGAAAGTGAAATCCAGTGACTATTGATGTTTTTTCATTCGCTTAAAGTGCACTGCATAAGTGGCAACATTTTAGAAGAAGGGCGCATCTTTAACGTTTAGTGGCACTGCACCAGTTTTTATTGCTCAAAAGACAAATGCTACTTGCTTAAAAATTAGGGGTGTCAAATTAGTGCATTATTGAGATTATTAATTACAGACATATTAATCAGTAAAGTTTTTTAATCGCATTAATCTAATTTGACATTTTTAACTTCATTGTTTCCATATGTGGTAAGTGTCATGAGGGTTGTTCAACTTGACACTTAGGGCTGTCCAATACTCACTTGCACACTTGTGCACTTCAGATGTGCGTTGACGACGACCGCTGAAGTGGCATGGTGTCCCAATTCTCTAGATGTTTTTCACACTTACAACATCATATTTCGCACTTCAGCAAGTGTGGATTTTCAATGATGCAATGCTTCTACTTAGCACTTAGACTGAGAGTTAACAGGAGGCCAGTTTAATATATTCTAATGTAAAAATTTGGCTTGTACCTTGCACTCACAGCTGATTCCAAGCTGATTCCCCGACATGACATTCACACATGTTTTATGTTTTGCAAGTTCAATGATCAAATGATTAGTAGTTTAGCTGCAGTTTATTCATACTGTTGGTGTGGACTGTCCATTTCTGTTTCACCTTGTCACTTTGCTTGCACTTGGCGCACTTTCAAAAATGCACATTCATGAAGTGCACAAGTGCGCAGTGCGAGTATGGACAGGCTTAGCAAAAAACTAAATCTTTTTGCAACATATTAATATTTCCCATCGGCAACAATAATGTAATGAATTTATTTGGATAAAAACAAAACAAAAACACTCAAGTTGAGTGTTTTTCTCAGCAATTTTTAGGTGAGATTAAAAATAGATTAATTAGATGCATTAATTACAGATAAATGATTAATTAATCTCTTCATGTTTTTAATTGCTTGACAGCACTATTAAAAATCTGTTGTTGACACATGTAATTTTCTGCATAATGTTTTCTGAGGTAAGAAAATGAAGTTATTAGTGTGAAATGTAGATGCTGACTATTTATTTGTTATTTTTGACTGCTAGACAAGTTTGCAAACTCCAAAAGTTAGACACTCTATGATTAGACAAGGAAAGTTAGATTAGAGACTTTGGTATTTATAATTGAGTGTCTGCTTTACATCAAAATAATCAGCATCCTATTGATCTCCAGCGCAGTTCAGAAATTCCTCTATTCCTCAAAAGCTTGTCCTGAGTGTCTTACGCCAGGACAAGTTCAGGACTACTATTATTTTTGGCATTAATTTACATTTTACATTATGAAATATTTGGAAGTTTGCATGACGTGCATGTGGTTTGTTGCATGTGTTTGCTATAAGTGTTTGCTGATTAAGTTACAGATAAAGTTGGTGTTGGCATCAGTATTGATGTACCTGCTCTGATGGATTAAAAAAGGGATGAATTCCAGCCTTTATCTGCATTTGTACTTCTACAAATACCCGCCTCATGGATTTATTATTTTTGTAAACTTCACCTTTTAAATCTATTTTTTTATTCATTCAAGTTTGTTAACTTATTGAATCATAAAACAGTTTACGCAATATAAAACTCTGTTCATTACTTTTTTAAATTATACTAGTGGTTCTCAAAGTGGGGTCCGGACCATGTGTAAGGGGTCCCCCAAATTGAAACATTGGTAATTTTTTTAATATAACAATTTCTTATGATTTACAATTCTAAACATAGAATTTTGGATTGAAAAGATAAATAGCTTTGAATAGAAACAAGTAAACCAGTAAAAATGACCATAGGAAATTAACCATTTATTCAAATTTGTTATATAGATTAGCTTTAATTTCCGAATTTTAACCAGAGCGAAAAGTGATAGGGGGTCCTTGGAAGATTTTTGCCCTGATCTGAAAAAGTTTGAGAACCCCTGAATTACACAGTCTCCCAGTTTGACCTAAAATTGGGAACCAAACAAATATTATGATCTCTTTTTAAGATCAGTGTTGCTTAAAAAACATGTTGCATTGTTAAAGCATAAAACATAAGGTGGGTAATAGTACAAGCAAGTTATTACACCACGGCAAATTCAATCCAGTCATATTTCTCCTCTGCTGTTTGTGACGTGACGTGGTCTGACTGTCTCAGTGCGCTATTGAAGGTCGCTCTCTGACAGGCTCTGGTCATGTGACTTTTGCTTTATGGCTTTGAGCAAAGGCTTGGACACAATAAACTGCTGGATAATACTTACATTCTATTCACACTGTATGTTGGATTTATGAACTCAAGTAGTACTGACTATTAGATTTAATCATGTCAAATGTGATCGCATTAAATGTTAGTGAATAGGTTTTGTTCACATCAAAGCTGGGTGATGTATCTCAGTATTTTTTTTTTTTTTTTTTTACATATCCTATTCAACAGAAATGTGCTTAACACGTATTTGAACCTGAAGGAGACAAAATGTGAAAAATCTACTTTTTCAGGTTTTTAAGATCTGTAGTGAAGATGATTGAATTGTAGAATATTATCTGACAAATGTGAAATGTTTGTAAAATTAAGTACAAGTGCTTCATCTGCTTTTTATAGCTTGATCCTGTCCAATCTCAGAAGCTAAGAAGGGTAGGCAGGGCCAAGTCAATATTTGGGCTGGAGAGGACCAGGTGTCACAGTGAGTATGTGGGTTTGACAAGTGTATCTAGACTTTCCTGTTTCTGGTTTGTAAAGTTTCATATAACAATAGCCTTCACAAGCGCCAGGATTATAACAAATAGTTTACAGTTTATGCCTGACTTCTCCTTTGGGATTTTTTTTATCCTAAAGAAACTCTGCCCTCCAGCGATAGAGTGTAAAATTGCACTTAAAAGCATTGTCACTACACAAGCCAAACAGCAGATGGCGGTAATGCTTAGACAAAGAAACTACAAAGAATCCCACTACAACATTAGTGGGATTACTTTTGTAAACTTGAACTACAGTAGTCATAATTATATTGAATTGTACGTTTTTAAGCCTGAATATTTAATATTCAATCTGTTTTTGACACTTTTGCTTTGGCATTCCACAACATATGATTTCATATTCATTCATCCATGGATTTCATCCATTCAAAAGTATTTTTTTATAGCTACAGTATACTGTAGTTTATTTATAACCTTGTAATGATACATTTTCATTACAGATGGTAATCATTGAACAAGTAGTTATGATACAATTTGATGTTTTCTTTCTAAAAACAATTATCCAATGACATTAATGAGCGAATCTCTCATTTGTGTGGCCAGTTTCTAAGGAAAGAACATCAAGGACCCAAAAACTAAAAACAGAAATAATATCCTTTAAACATCTAATTAAATTTGAAACACAAACGTGTGAACATGCTTGGTGCAGATCATCATTTCTTATAACTGTATATTAGTTAACTTTAACATTTGTGCAGATTTTACATCAGGTGTCAAATGTGTGTATCTTTCCAGACAGAGGGGTCATAGGTCATGAGTGGACAGTTGGACGCTGAAGTGGCCATGTTGTCTGGACTTTCAGCAGGAGCACACACTGACAAGTGATGGACGTCAGGTGAAGAGGGTCAAGGACACAAAGTCTACTGGAAAAAGAAGGATGGAAAAGATAAAACGTCTACAGAGGTAAGTTTAACATAATTTGTGTCCTTTTTGAGGCCTAACTGATTCTTCAATAAGACTGAGTTTCAAAATTGTGTGGGGAAAAAAACTGCTTTTCGCTGCTTTTTTTTAGTAATCACCTTTGACATTGTGGATCAGAAATGTACAGTTTGTTGTATGTATGTAGCAAAATCAATAGATGAATTATTTTCACCTTAAACAGTTAAACATTGCTTAGAATGTATTTCATTATAATACCAATTCTAATACGAATGTTTGGGTCAAAATGATCATTTAAAAACTAAAAGGGTAACATATATGCTGTTAGTCTGAGAGAATTGGCAAAAGAACAAAATCTTATTCAATTATTATATGTTTTTCTTCTATATCAGACAATGCAGGTATGTGTTAGGTAATAAATAATTTCTTACCTACATCTATTTGCAAAATAATGAAAGTACTGTATGCTAAAAGTTCCCTATAAAATGAGTGATTTATGAATTTGTTTAGATGTAACAAACTGTCTTCAGTAGCAAAGCAATAACACCATTAGTCTTAGTAAAAATATATCCGGGATAACACAGGAATGAAAAATACACAGTTCAGATATTTCTTTTTTACGGTTTTGCAAATGGGTGTTTGAATGTCTTTATTAATGAAAACACAATCCTGTCAGTGTTGTTAGATCCCGAGTAACTTGAACCACTGTCTAAAGTAACGGTGAACATTGATTCACGTGAACAGCTTTGTTTCAAAATGGCCTATCATATCGGGGTGTAACCTACCAGAATAGTATTCCATACAAACGTGTTATCATGACTCGAAATGTCCTATTGTTGTAAAGCCCATATGGCAGATAATTGCATTATGTAAATTTGAACTTTGTTTGGTGTGATATTTCTTGTGGTAAATATTTATTACAGTTGAAATTTATGAAGAAATTGCAACTGTAGCTGAAATTTACAGGAAGTAATTTGAGTAATTTGATTTTTTTAAAACATAATTCTTTTGCACATGTCAGCAGCGACGATTCGCCTAAACACCTGGCACCTCAATCGCCAACCATCGCCGTTGGAAAACAAACTGCCCGAGGAAACTACCCTGACACAGGAAAAAACATGCAAACGCCCGAGCTGTGTGGGAGTTCTTGTTGTGAGACCAGATGATGATGACAAGATGAGAGATGTCTGTAATTCTCTTCTTAGGTTTACCTCAACTATTATTTATTATTTATTTATATTTTATTTATTTGATAACGAGGACACGAGGTTATGGAGTTCTTAAGGGTTAGGGGTTAGTCAATACTGTAGTAATCATTAATGAATGTCCTGTTAACAGTTATACACAGTGTACCGATATGTCAGATGTATGAATAGCAAAAGATGCTCTAATGTCTCCTATACTGTTAATAGAATGCAGATTACACAGGTAAACGCCAACACAACCAAAAATACTACAAGTGCTCACGGGGTTGTGGTTTACCTTCAGACCCACCAGTTTGAGATGATTGCCATATCTGTTTTTTTTGAATGTGGCCAGAAGGGGGCACATTGTCTTATTGTCAGAGGAAAAACTGTTATCCCATATTCTGTTAGAACTCTGATTGTTCTTAATTGTCAGAGGAAAACTGTTATCCATAATTTTGTAGAACTCTGGATAAGAGTCTTGATTGAATCTCCAAGCTGCGGAATTTAATCTTCAGGAGAATGATGAGGAAATATTAGGAACTTTTTTTTTTTAGTGTTTACCTATAATAAACTCTATATAATAGTGCTACTTTTCTTTTTTTGTTTTACTTTCCACCATACATAGTCCAATTTTATAGTTTGCACAACACTATTCTATCTTTTGCCCAAAACAAAGACACACCTGTTTATGAACGCAACAAAAGAAAACAGAACAATAAGGCTCTTGTGTTATCAGGGATTCTGACTTTTATAACATTTACTTCCTTCAGTAACTAAACACTTGGGAAAATCAATCTTCCACAATTACAAAGACCATGTAGCCTACTTTCGGGCATTGTTGTAAAACAGGACATTTAGAACCATTTAGCTTATCTATATGCACCAAGTTTATTTGCAAAATGTGTTTGAATGTGTAAATAAAATAAAATAAAAACTTATGCAGAATGAAACATTTTCATTTTGAACAATGTAAGACTATTAGATATCACAAGCATTATCTTACATAAATTTACAACACAGATAAATACAACAGAACGATTTTTGATTAATTGTGCAGGAACAGGAAGGAAAACGCTTGAGGTGTCGTTCCCAAGCCGGTGGTGGGCATAGTCCCAGCGGTAGACTGCTGACACCGAGCTCTGACTGCATCCAGTAAAGCTCTAATCTCGTCTTGATCTAGTCCTCCTGCAGTGAACAGCTGACATTCAGTCCCCTGCTCCTTCGGTGCTGCTGCTGTCACCTCTTTTGATCCCGCACACGTGAGATCACATGCTAGGCGGGCTACATGCTATTGTTTGCTTGTGAAGTGAAAAGGAACATGCTCCAGCTCCAGCAGTCCAGTTAAAGGGGCACTGTGTAAGAAAAAAAAAGTGATCCAAGTAATGTCCACATACCAGGGGGAGCATATCCAGTGCATTTTGCCTATCTACCATGCTGACATCTAGAGTCAATATTCACATTCCGGCCCGTAATAAAACATTTCAAATACGTATATGTATCACAATAGATGTGGATTGGTTAACAGTGCTCTCTTAAGTATTCATGTTGTAAGAATAAATATGATTTTAATGTTTGTGGACTAATATGTCATAATTAAAATTCCTCTAAATGTTACACAGTGCCCCTTTAAAGTTTCTTTCAATGGAAGGAGACCGGAGCCCCAGAGCGCCGGAACACCTCTGCATAGAGCACTGGATGGCACGGTGTGCTATGTGAGAAATGAAAAGTCTGTGGTGGCTGCAGAGGAGCTCGACCGGAGGGAGTCTGAGCTAGGTGTAAGCTAGGTGTGATTCTGTGCCGAAACAATCAAGCAGCACTTGAAGATCCCATGCGCAGATTGCACCGACCAAAAAAACGTCCTCATGCGCTGAAACCATGTCGTCAGTTTGCTCAGCCGTAACTCCGGAAGCTTTTCAGTGGGGCTGGCACCTGATTCATTCATTCATTTATTCATTTTCTACTGCTTATTAGGGTTTGCGAGTGTCGCCTCATGATTACCAAAATACAAGAGGTCTGTGTAATAGTATGGGAAATTTAGATTTATCATCAGAGTTATGTTATTGAGAACTCCTTGGAAGAAGAGATATTGTATCTCAATGGGACCTTCCTGGCTAATTAAAGGATAAATAAATGTTCCTGTAATGTTATGTTTCTGCACTGAACATATCATTACAGGAACATTGCAATTAAAACATAAAAAGTTTAGCTAAGCTGTGGATTTACCTGTTACAGAGGTGAGACAGCAAGGATAGTCTTACAGTCTGAAACTTCACTACAGCTTCCTTTGTTATTTAGTTACTCGAGTCAAATTACTGCTATGAAAGATCTTTTGTGTGATATTATTACATTCTATAAGTGGCTTTGATGCCAAGCACATTCTGCCTTATAAATACCGGACCTTTTAAGAAGATTGAACAGAACAGTTTGTGGAGTAACAAACATTTTAGATTTTTTTTTTTTCTGGACATTTATTGAGAATGGAAAAGTTTGGAGTATTGTTTTTATCTGTACTTTTGCAGATAAGTACAGAATGTGTAACAGGTAACATAAACTACTACTTTTCTTGTCTTTGTAAATGCTTAAATTATCTCTTAATACATGTAAGACAGGCTGCTATTATTTGGACTTGTAAATGGAAACATGCAGCTGTTTTGTGTGGATGAATCCAGATCTATGGATTCCATTTCTGCACAGTTTTATGGTGACCAAATACTTAAAAAAAAAAAAAACAAGGTAACGTTAAGAGCTATTATAGATGTTTCTTGGCATCGTTTCCACTGTATCTACAGAATTGCTTTGCATGTTTGAGAAATATACTATGTTTTTGAGTGTATATGACTCCAAAATATTGCACTATTTCTATCACATGCACATTTTTCTTTTGCGTGTTTTTTACTAGTTACACCTGCTTTGCACCTTGTATCACTCAGGTTCAAACAGCACATTCTACCTACCATCATAATGCCAGAGTACATCAGAACTGTACATTGCTTAAAAGTATGAACCTTTAAGGCTAAATTTCAGAAAGCTCCGGTTTACTCAAAAAATTAAGCTATTAGAAAAAGACTTCTGTAAATTCAGTTGACACTGATGTGTCAACTGAATTAACCAGTAAAATTAAATCTCTGTCCATTTTTTTTATTTGGATCCCCCAATAAAGAATGGTCAGCTTGTGTAAAACTCAAATGTATTTTAACAAAAACTAAACTGTAATGTTTCTTTTTCATAAGTCTCATTATACATGTATTTCAAAATAATAAAAACTAGGGCAAATTATAATGTTCTAAATTTGCGCATAACATAAAATACAAAAAATAAAGGCCTGTCTTTAGTGTTTACCTGCAGATCTACATTTCATAGGAATTCAGACGACAGGCATGACATATGATTCATGTATAAAAAAACTTAATTTCTTCATAACAATTTGCTTCATGTTTTGAAGCGTTATGTAATTAAATCCTTTACTTTTTTTTTTTTTTTGCCTTTTTTCCTCACACGTTTGACTCAAATTCTCTCAAATTCTTTTTTTCAGATATTAAACAAAAAGAAATTTATCAAGATAAAGTAGGACGTCCATCGGAGGGGACTTCAGAATTAGAAGGGGTTTTAAGCAGCATGGAACTTTTTCATTGGTATTTCTCTGTCCTTCTCCAGTCTTTCTCTAACCCACTTCACGACCACCATCTTGATTCCAGGTAAACAGACCACTCCAGAGTACAACAGCACAGGGACGGAGGGAGAGGTGCGCCTGGTCAACGAAGAAAACAGCTCCTGCTCTGGTCGAGTGGAGATCTTCCACCAGGGGCAGTGGGGCACGTGTGTGATGATTCCTGGGATGTGAATGATGCCAATGTGGTTTGTAGGCAGCTGGGCTGTGGCAGGGCTCAAGATGCACATCAATATGCATCTTTTGGACATGGCACAGGACCCATTTGGATGGACGATGTAAACTGTATTGGATCTGAGACGTCAGTAAAAGACTGTCACCACAGCGGACTTGGAAATCACAACTGTGGTCACAACGAAGATGCTGGTGTCAGGTGTGAAGGTAAAGTGAATACTGGGCTGTTTAATTTATTGTGATTAATCATGGCTTAAGTGCAATACAATGTAATTCATGCTCCATTAGTCTGCGAGGCTCCACACTATTGAGTCTTCATGTATTGATGATGCAATGTAGGTGAAATGGGCAGTGGGATTGAGAGGCTCAGGATGGTGGTCATAACCCCACTGTAGATAGTGATGCCTCAAGGCTGAAAGACCAATGAAACATGGGGTGCGATGGTGGTTGAGAATGCTGAGACAAACTGTGCTGTTGGTAAAGGAAGATGATTCAGATGAATAGGGGTATGTTAACCTTCAATGGTGTTTGTTGCATGTTTTGGGGCTTCACATGCAACACAGTACAGTAAGTAGCATCCTTGCGCTGGACTTTGAGAACAGAAAAAACAAAGTCTGATGAAACTTGTATCAGGACAATTAGCCTCAGGTTTTTTGTGGTTTCATCAGCTGTTTGTCCTTGTAACTCAGTGGGAGTATTCCATTAAAGTGGCTTAACAAGTTTGGGATCATTACAAAATCCTGAGCTAAATTTAGATTCATCTTCAACAAAAAATAAGGCTGAGTTTGAGCAGTGGGAGAAATAAGAGAAACAGCTTTTTCATCTGACTGAACGCAAGAGAAGCCAAAGTGCATATGTACCATAATTTGATTTGCTTTAATGAAGTTTAGATAGTAAATGGATGGATGGATGATGGATGGATAGATGGATAGATAGATAGATAGATAGATAGATAGATAGATAGATAGATAGATAGATAGATAGATAGATAGATAGATAGATAGATAGATGATTGATTGATTGATTTATTGATTGATTGATTATTGATTTATTTATTTATTTATTTATTTATTTATTTATTGCACTTGCATCAAGGACAGTAGGGTCTCAGAAGCTAAGTAGAACAGGGCCCTGGTCAGTACTTGGATGGAGACCTCTGGATCAACAGGTGCCACACGTAAAATGAATGTGGTGTAAGTTATTAAAATTATTTTGTCATTCAGTACACAAACCCTATTTAGCTTTTGTTTACTCTTTGTCTAATTTTGGATTCAAATTAGCTTTAGCTTTTAGTTAATGTTTTGAAATCCTATTGCGCAAACAGACAATTACACTTTTTCTTTGGTATTTACCACCATCTTGCCTCCAGGTAACCAGACCACTCCTGAGTACAACAGCACAGGGGTGGAGGGAGATGTGCGCCTGGTCAATGAAGAGAACAACTCCTGCTTTGGACGAGTGGAGATCTTCCTCCAGGGGCAGTGGGGCACTGTGTGTGATGATGCCTGGGATGAGAAAGATGCTCAGGTGGTGTGCAGGCAGCTGGGCTGTGGCAGGTCTTTGTCTGCTTCAAGTAGTGCTTCTTTCCCAATTGGCACAGGACCCATCTGGATGGATGACGTAACCTGTACTGGATTTGAGTCGTCAATAACAGACTGTCTCCACATGGATTAGGAAATCACAACTGTGGTCATAGCGAAGATGCTGGAGTAACGTGTGAAGGTACTACTGGTAAGTTTAATTTATTGTAATTATTCAATTCATGTTACATTACCCTGCAAGGCTCCATTTATCAACTGCTGTAACAAAAAATTTGAAGGTTTTTACTAAAGAATTTTTACATATCTAGGTCTGAACCAGATTTATTAAAGTTCTAAATACTAAAAGAATGCCTATCCTAAACCAGAGGTCGATGTTGTTGTGACATTTGGCCACATGTCTTTGATACTTGGGTACCAAATGGCTGTGAATTGGATCTGCGGACAGAGGAGGAAGCCAAACAAACTTGGCAGAGTCAAGCATTTTGTGGATCTGTTGGGGGCATCTTGCGTACTTCTTTGTCAGCAGGGTCTTTGAGTTACACCGGTCTGTCTGTCTGTCTGTCTAGACAAAAAGAGACAGACAGACAGAGCGACAGATAAAGCGACAGATAGAGCGCTCAATCCTTTTTCAACTCACTTTATGATCATCTTGCCTTTAGGTAACCAAAATATTCCAGAGTACAACAGCACAGGGATGGAGGGAGAGGTGCGCCTGGTCAATGAAGGGAACAGCTCCTGCTCTGGTCGAGTGGAGATCTTCCACCAGGGCAGTGGGGCACTGTGTGTGATGATTCCTGGGATGTCAATGATGCCAATGTAGTTTGTATGCAACTGGGCTGTGGCAGGGCTCAAGATGCACATCAATATGCAGCTTTTGGACCAGGCACTGGACCCATCTGGATGGACGATGTAAGCTGTATTGGATCTGAGACGTCAGTAAAAGACTGTCACCACAGCGGATTCGGAAATCAGAACTGTTTTCACGGAGAAGACGCTGGTGTAACATGTGAAGGTAAAACGCCTAGAGCTATGGTTAGTTCAACATCCTGTGATTTTTCATGGCTTAAGTGCAATGCAGTGCAATTCATGTTACATTAATTTGCAAAGTTACATACAACTCTTCAAACAAGTCTTCAAACTTTAAAATAAGTGAAATGGTATATTTTTACAAAAATAAAATCTATAATTGCAATATTACTTTTTCATAAATCTAGATATCCTTAGGTTTCAGAATGGTAAGAACTTTGGTTTGTTTGCTCTTGTTACTTATTTATTTACAGTATATATATTTTTATTAAATACATTTAATCCATAGATCATTCATCCATAGTTTTTTCCAAATGTATTTTTATCTCACAAAGACATAGAGATCGGCCTTAAAGTATTTCTATACACGGCAAACTGCACAATATTGAACTGAATACGATTTTGAAGGTATTTACAACTCACTACATGACCACCATTTTGTCTCCAGGTAACAAGACCACTCCAGAATACAACAGCACAGGGATGGAGGGGGAGGTGCGTCTGGTCAATGGGAACAGCTCCTGCTCTGGACGAGTGGAGATCTTCCATCACGGGCAGTGGGGCACCGTGTGTGGTGAAGGTTGGGATGTGAATGATGCTAATGTAGTGTGCAGGCAGCTGGGCTGTGGCAGGGCAAAAGATGCACCTCAGTATACTTTTGGACAAGGCCTAGGTTCGATCTGGATGGCCTATGTAAGCTGTATTGGATCTGAGTCATCAATAACAGACTGTCACCACACGGCATTTGGAAATTACAACTGTGGTCACAGAGAAGATGCTGGTGTCACCTGTGAAGGTAAAGTGCATAAAGGCAGTTCAATATATTATGATTATTCATTGCTTACAGTCAATACAATGCAATTAAATTAGTCTGCAAGGCTCCACATTTTTAAGTCTTCAAGCTTTTGAGAGTATAAATAAATTGGCATGAGACACTAAAAGTTAAATACATTTATTTATTTTATTTTTGTATTGATCAGTTTGCTCTTTCAACATACAGACTTTCAGGAGGATACACCTAAATTGTCCAGTATGGCTCTTAAGTTTATAAAGTAATGAATCCTATACCCTTACAATGAAACATTGTTTGGGGAGCACAAATAAATAACAAATAAACAAGAGACAGTGCAGATTTCCATTGTTGTTCAGTGATTAGATTACAATGTCAAAGCTTCTTCCCATGGATATTTAATAGCATTTGTAACGTAATACCATTAATATGCCAAACCGTAAACACCAATTTTAAACTGTTCAAAACTGAAGTTTCTAAACACAGAGGAAGAGGCTAAACTAAAATTTTTCTTCTCTGATCTTTCTCAAATCCACTTCATGACCACCATCTTGCTTCCAGGTAACCAGACCATTCCAGATTACAACAGCACAGGGACAGAGGGAGAGGTCCGTCTTGTCAACAAAGAAAACAGTTCCTGCTCTGGACGAGTGGAGATCTTCCACCAGGGGCAGTGGGGCACCGTGTGTCATAATGCCTGGGATATGAATGATGCCAATGTGGTTTGTAGGCAGCTGGGCTGTGGCAGGGCCCAACATGCATATCAAGATGCAGCTTTTGGGCCAGGCACAGGACCCATCTGGATGAACATTGTAACCTGTACTGGATCTGAAACATCAATAATAGACTGTCTTCACAGTGCATATGAAAATCACTATTGTAGCCACCGAGAAGATGCTGGTGTCACATGTGAAGGTAAAACACAAACAAGCAGTTCAATAAATTGTGATTATTCACACACAAAATGCAACTCATGCTATTAGTCTTCAGAGAGGAGTGATCTGAGCTCAAGTGTGGTTTCTTCACAATTATTAATTGTTCCGTCTAATGTCCTTTGGTCTGCCTGTGGTCTCCTGTTCCCTTGGGTTCTACTTTTAAATCCTTCCCCCAAGTAACAAAACACAGCCTATATAATGGGACAACCTTTCACACTTCCAAAACATGCGAAGTATGTCACTAGAAAACAACACAGATGGTTTCTTACAAAAGCCACACTGTAACCTCATCAGCGGGTTTCCTTTAACTTCATGGAAACCTTCTGACACCGCACCATTGAGGATTGCTCCACCATGTGCGGGTACTTTTTTACTTTAACCAATCACTAGCCATTTTGTAGTCCAGGAAGTAAGCGTAAATGTGTGTGTCGGTGATCATTGTCAATTCTGTGTGACGGTACAATATTATATTCTAAGCTAATATTTGAGAAATACTCAAAGGGGAGAACATGTACATTCTAAACAAGGTTAATTCTGGCCAAAACACCACCTTGCTCCTGTTCGCTGATTGGGTGACTTGACTTCCTGCATTTGGGAGAGTCTGCCAGTAGCTGAAGTGAAATGAAACAGAGAGGAGACTCTAGGTGGCACCAGTCTGGCTATACCTATCTACAAAAGACTCAAATGCATTCACATTTGAAAACATCTTTGATCTCAGGCTTTGGTCATTTTTTTTTCATGATTACAGCGCATAATGGTTTGGTTATGCTTGAATAGTCTTAAAACGTTAGCACATTGTTAGAGAGAAGCTATCAACCTAAACTGCATCCACAAACACGTCACACAGAGCTGAAAACGCTTAAGGAGTAGGTGATTGGCGGGGCTGAGAATGGAAAGGAACAGTGTGCTATGTATGTTTTTAATTGGCTTTTGAGTTGAATAGGCTATGTGTAAGTATGTTCTCTTTCTGTGTTGTATCAACCAGGTCCAAACAACACAATAGGATCTACAACTCCTTCTCCGACTCACTTCATAGACCCCACTGTACTTCCAGAGCCGATGGAGGGGGAGGTGCGCCTGGTCAATGGGAACAGCTCCTGTTCTGGACGAGTGGAGATCTTTCACCAGGGGCAGTGGGGCACTGTGTGTGACGATTTTTGGGATGTGAATGAAGCCAGTGTGGTGTGTAGGCAACTGGGCTGTGGCAGGGCGTTCTCTGCTCCATGGAGTGCTCATTTTGGACAGGGCTCTGCTCCAATTGGCTGGACGATTTGGAATGTACAGGAGAGGAAACTGAACTATCCCAATGTCGTCACAGGGGTTTTGGGAGTCATAACTGTGGGCACACAGAGGATGCCAGTGTAGTATGTGAAGGTAAACCTTGGGTACAGTCTCTAACAGCATGGCACAGAATTCCACATAATCACATAATAATTATCTTTGATAATTCCGTTTGATTGTCCCTAAGCCCTGTCTCCAGTGCGGTTGGTGAACTCAGCAGACCGTTGCTCGGGCAGAGTGGAGGTGTACCATAACAGGCTCTGGGGCACTGTGTGTGATGATGCCTGGGATATGAATGATGCCCAGGTGGTGTGCAGGCAGCTGGGCTGTGGCAGGGCGCTCTCTGCTTCTCATAGTGCTTTGTTTGGACGAGGGACTGGACCCATCTTAATGGATGACGTAAACTGTACTGGATTTGAGCCATCAATAACAGAGTGTCATCACAGTGGATTGGGGTACACAACTGTAATCACAATGAAGACGCTGGTGTTGTGTGTGAAGATAACAGGCATACTGGTCAGTTCAATATATTGTCATTATAACTCAAGGGCAATTAAGTGCAATTTAACCCTAAAGATCTGATTTCATTTTTGGCTAAATATTTTTCTGCTGATTTGAAATCAAATTGTAAATAAAACATGCGTGAGTGGCATTTATGTTTTTATGTTACTAACAGGTGTGAATGTGTGTCGTATCAACTAGGTTCAAACAACACAGTCTACCCTCATCACCTTCTCCAACTCACTTCATGATCACCACTATACCTCCAGACAGATCAGGGGTGGAGGGGGAGGTGCGCCTGGCAGGAGATGAGTACAACCCTTGCTCTGGACGAGTAGAGATCTTCCATCATGGGCAGTGGGGCTCTGTGTGTGGTGATGCCTGGGATATAAACGATGCCATAGTAGTGTGCAGACAGCTGGGCTGTGGCAGGGTACAAGGTATATCTCAAAGTGGGGGTTATTTATTCCGCACAGGCCCCATTTGGATGGATGGTGTGAGCTGCACTGGCTCTGAGACGTCAATAACAGACTGTAGACACCGCGGCTTTGGCTATCACAGCTGTAATCACTGGGAAGACGCAAGTGCTGTCTGTGAAGTAGGCCTTCAATTATTAAATTAAATCCATGCCCTACCCTCAACCATGCCCATCACTTCCGTAACACTTGTTTTGTTTTTGTTTTTTGTAGTGCCTGGTGCAGAAATCCAAATGTACCAGTTAAGCTGTGGACAAGATAAAATCCAAGGTGGTCTGAACAGGGCATATGTGCTTTCCTTTGGTTTGGATCCATTGTCCGGTCACCTGATGGATCGTAACTGCAGACGATCCAGATTTACAAACAGATTTGTGTGGTATGAGGTCGAGCCACGAGAGGGAGTCTGTGGAAACACCAAGAGGGTAAAGACTTACTTGTTTGATCTAACAATTGGTGCTGTGTGTTATTTATTGTAACGTTTTTCCAGATCAACCATACACACGTCATCTACTCTAACAGCTTATTTCTCTATGCCCACAATGACTCCTTCAATGTCCCTACAAGTTTCCCCTTCTCGTGTGTGTATCCTCTGAACGTAGAAGCCAATCTCAATGCTGCAATCAGGCCCTTTGTGTAAGACTGACAAACAAACAAAAAATCAAATGTTGTTTGATTAAATATAGATGTCTTTAACACTTCGCAGACCAGTCAGTGGTATCGTGGCATCAGGTGCGGCCCCAACAGCATTGATGTCTCTATACTGGGACCAAAGTTATTCCAACACTTACCCGTCTGGCAGTGTTAATCTGCCAATGGGTCAGCCGCTGTTCGTCGGTATCTCTGTGGAAGAAAACGACCTTGATTTTGTGGCTGTCATCGACGACTGCTATGTAACATACAGCTCCAACCCAGATGACCCAATCAGAGATCCTCTGATTCAAAACAAGTATGTTGAAAGTATGATGAAAGGAAAAATGTAATGCTCATTAGCTTACTCATAGTATTACTTATTGATTCAGGCATGTTTAGCTAGTACAATAGTTTTGTTTTCTGCTTTATCTCATCCACTTTTATTGCTTACTTGCAATTCTAAAAAAAAAAACAAAAATAAAAATTCATACACAGTAGTAGGCCCTAACAAAAGATTTGGTGTTCCAAGTTCCGCCAGATCTACTAATTCAGGTCTAACTTATGATAAAATAAGGTTTTAAGCGAGACTACAGCAAAGCTCTTGTTGGACTAATATATAAAAGCCAAAATCTGGGCAAAAATGACTGTAGCGCTTGATATGCAGAATGTCTTGTGTCCCACCTGAACTAAAGGGGAGAGTGAGAGGCAGAGCTGGAGGTACTGTATATGGACTTGTGCTGTTGACTGAACTCTGCCTCTGTTGCAGGTGTTTTGTAGAAATACCTGCGATGTCACCAGGGTTTGACATGTACATGAAAATGCTTGAATTTTCCAACATTATTTCAATGTTAGAACATTGCTTAAATTTGAGAAGAACTGATTAAACTTAAACTTGCCAGTCTGCAACCTACACATTTTGAGAGTAAAGGGTGCTTATCATATTTGGTTTGCCTAGTGTGCACAAAATTACAATGGTATTTCAAAATATATAAAGTTGATTTAGTGTTTAGCTTGACTTTATCTGGTTTGTTTGCGCCATCTTCCAGTTAAAAGTGTATTGTGATTTTTCTCTCGAAGGTGTCCTGTGGATCCACAGCAGGTGTTGGTGATTGAGAGTGGGACGTCTCTTCAAGCTCGTTTCTCTGCTCTTTTCTTTGAGGCTCAGGGCCAGTACAGGACCATGTACCTCCACTGCCACCTCACTCTGTGCAGCCCCGGGCCCTGTGTCCAGTGAGTCTTTACCAATACATCATTACACTCACCGTCAGATGTTATGGGAACTAAAACTTATTCTTCATCCATCTTTACACATCTAACAAATTAGATTACACATTTCATTAAACTTACAACATTATTATAGTAGAAATGCTTCAAAGTTGTAGCCTGATGCAACACTGAATGACTTTCATGTCTGACGTCACATCATTGGAGCTCGTTCGCTTCACAGTAGGCGGGAGTTTTTTATTTAACCAATTACTGCTTTTTGGTTACTTTGTAGTTCAGGAAGTAGATCATAGACGCATCAGTGATTGTTGCCATTTTTATGTGGTAAACTTCCAAATTAAAATGTACAATGTCATATTCTAAGTTAACATTTGACACAAAGTCAAAGGAGAAAAATGTATACAGTCTACCAACTCGAGTTGGTTCTGGCCAACACGCCACTACGCTCCTGCTCGCTGATTGGACGACCGTACTTTCTGCTTTTAAGGAACCGTCTGCAGTCCTGCAATAACTGACCTCATAAACGGAGTGAATTAAATTGAGTGGAGGTGATAGGTGGTGCCAGCCTGGCTATCAAAGTTGTCAATTGGGCAGTGTTTTTGACATCCAACAGTCATTTTCAATCTGATGGAAGTGACCTAAGAACCTGGCTGTATTTATGCTTATCTGAGTTTTTATCCCGAGGAGGGGCTACACCTTAATGGTTCAGGACAAGACCATGCAAACTATTTTAATGCTAAGTCTATTAGAGGGGGTTGACACGCAAGCAATGCGGTGCAGCACAGGCAAATGGAGCGATAAAGCTCGCTTACCACCTTCTTATATCATTAAAATGTTTGTCTAGTGATGTTTGTAAGGAATATTTCATTGTAAACCCCTGTACATGAAAGGTTTACTGTGATTGATGATTTAAACAATGTAATCTTTATGAAATAGTGAAACCGTATATAAAGATTCCCAAAGAAAAAGTACATTTGGCCCTTATCCTAGGAAGATGATGTATATGTTGATACAGAGTTGTGCAAATGTGATACAAATACAGCTTTTATATCCTGGTAGTCTGCTTTTTAATTTGCTTTAGTGGTAAAAAAAACAAAACAACAAAAACAATTTACTTTACACTTTTTTTTTCTTACTTTTAATAGCTTTGCTCTGGACGGGCACGTCGCTCAGCTTCTGAAGGGGTTCAAATAGATCGGCTCATGGTTGGACCTATCACATGTAAGCAATGCACTACGACTAACTAAACTGACTTTAATCGGTAATGTAATTATTTACCTTTTACTTTCAGGGAGAAAATGAATATCTTCAGTGCTTTCTACAAGGATGTTACCTTGACCTGGAATTTCATCTTGAAGAATCAATTTATAGAAATGTATTATTTCTTAAATACAACAAACATCTATTGAAAATGTAGCCTTTAATTGTTAACATGTAAATTTAGCTTGAATGATCCTCAGCCGCTTCTGTTGGACTGTGTGAGTTTGCTGCTCTCATCATGTCTGGATAGGCTCTCTAGGGAGGATTAGAAGAATATTGTAGTTGTGAAAGCTTAATGGAATAAAGTAGGAAAGTAAAGACATTTTTTGATCCTTTACTGCCACTAGTTTTGTGTGGTTTACCATCTGATGTCTCCAACAAAACAAAACTCAAAGGGTAAAGTCAGTGAACTACATGTAGGACATTATATCAGTACTGAAACAGAAAAAAGTAATGAGGGGCTAAAAGAGCCGAGACACCGATACATGTGCAATGCGCTGAAAGCAAAACCTCAACCGAGCTGTTTCACATGACCAACGCAGTTACGGTATCATATGGTAAACTGTATTATGTGACATTGAGGCACCAGTTCTACACAAAACTAGAAAGCCTGAGAGGAGGCAGTGTTTCACCTCCAGTTCTCTTGTGGAAAAAATACTTAATGTAACAAGACTAATTAAGAACTTTTTTAACATGTACTCTATTTTATATATATACTTTCCAGGATGATTTTTCTTGATTTTCAGTGAGTTTTGTGATGTAAAAATGCAAAAGCTCAGATGACATAACCATTTGTGTGGCCCAACAGGATAAGGTTGTGCTGTGTGATGCAAAGGATCACTGGTGTGAGACCTGTGTTGGTACTTTCTTCAAACGTGTGTGAGACCAAAATATTAATCTAAATTTTTGTGCTTCTGTAATTCAAACGTTTCATATGCAGAATTTTCAAGCACAATGTATAAAAGGCTCTCAAGCTCTCATATGCTACAAGCAAAAAGAAAAGTATGAAAAAATATAGAGCCATAATCATGAGGCTAAGAACAGCAAGATTCGCTAATTTCACTAGATCACATAGAGGCTATAACTCATTACGTAGGCCTATGTTTCTTTCGTAGGCCCATGTTTCTTTCATAATAGAACCCGTGATCCAGTGTCAGGAAAACATGATACACACCTTGAGGTATCATCTGCCCATCACTAGAAGAAAGATCTCTGTACTGAATTAAAATACACACAGCACGTAGTCTGTCCCACTGGATGCACTGCCAGATTCTCTGTAATGCCTGTGATTTTGGCTTTTGTTACAGAAATGAACATTCAACATTCCTTCTGCTACTTTACTTCAAACCTAAAATGACTTAATTGTTTTGATTATCCAGAACAAAAGAATGTAATCATAGGCTATATAATGCACAGATGGCAGTTTTGTTTTTTTTGTAACAGTTATGTCAGCTAAAAACTGATTAACAATTGTGCAAATCATTATTAATTTAAAAATGTTAACTGTATAGCCTACTGTATTCAAAAGTAGGTAATAATGCCTCAGCAGACATTTGCTCAAAATATGTTAAGTGGGGTGGGGAAATAACTTGACTAAGTTGAGAATACAAAATTTAAGGCGGTGCATATCAGTTTTGAAGAAGCAGTTTTGTGGAAAATATTGTAAACTCTGTGCAAAACAATCTAAAATAGCAGATATGTGCACATGAAATTATTGATATTTATGTTTTATGTAATGTGTGACTGTTTAAATGTGAGCATAGTTGAAGGAATGGTTCAATAGAGACTGGGGGAATTGAGGACTTAGTTCTTAGTACTTGAATAGGCCTTTTCCCACTGTAGGAACTTTTTCAGTTCCTAGTCCTTTTTTAGTTCCTGTCCTCATTTTTGGAGCGTTCACACAGAGCAGGAACTATGGACTGGGGCCACACTTTAGGGACTTTTTTAGCTCCTGCTCTGGGGCAGGTACTTAGATAAACTTTCCTTATCCTTAAGAAAGATTATTTAAAGGCATTAACTCCCAAAATGTATTTATTTAATTTATAAATAGTAGCCTATAATACTATTATTAGGAATCATTTTGTTTTATTGTTCATTTCAGTGTTGTTTTAAGTTTGCACATTATAGTTTTATGTGGAATCAAAAAAAGACAACTATTGATTTCTAACACCACTTAATGAATATTTAAATGTTCCAGACTTTACTGATGCTAATGCTAAAGCTAGTTGGACCCACTTTCAGAAGCTGCTGCTGTGTGAACACAAACATGAGGACAGAGTAGTTCCTCTGACTAAAGAGGGACTGGAGAAATGTGGGGACTAGTTCTTGGTACTTTCATGTGGGAAAACGCCTTATGTAAGAATTCAATTATTTGTAGTTGAGGTCCAACTTCCAACTACACAAATTATCAATGGAAACAGTCTGATTTGTACACCCTGTTCCACGGTTTCTACCATTGCCTCCTCTGAGCTTTGCAACTTACCGCAGCTAAAAAAACAAAACTCGAGGCAAGGACGCAAGGACAGGTCATTGAGACGAAAACTTAGACACTCCTCCTTCCAGCGGCGGAATCTTAAAGCGAACCCTGGCTACAATCACATGTTTACCCTAAAACACTTATAATATCATCACTTATATAAATTCAGAACAAAAACCTTGAAAGTATTTGTAGTTTTATCAAAATCATGTTTTAAAGAAATCACATGGCTGCCATTTTGTCCTGGCTGTGACGTCAAATGGTTGTCTGTCTGCCCTCTGGTGGTTGTCAAGGTAACAGGTAACTAAGCAACATGAATTCAACAGTTAAAACCTTTCAGTTTGAGCTGAAGTTTGGCCAAATACCGAACTATTATGTGGAATTTTGTAAAACTGAAGATAATCAAGAGGAAGAGGAAGAACTGGACACTGTCAGTGGTGTTATTGTTTCAACTGTTCACCGATCAAACCACAGGAGTAACCATGGCAACAACCAAAAGCAACCATTTGATGTCATCAACCCAGAATGCATTGCGTCTGGACAATATGGCAGCACCCAGTAGCTCAAAACAATACAGATTTTATAAAAATGGTAAGCAGTTTATATTTGTTTGTAGTTTATTTGAACAAACATGAGATATACTTGTATTTTAGCCATATTTGTCGTTATAGTCAGGGTTCACTTTAAACTACACTTAAATTAAACTGCCACCACACACACAGAACAGCAGATGGCGCCATTGCTTTGAGAATAAAAGCATGTGGCGTCTCCAGCTGCAGAGCTGTTTGGATGTTTGACCGAAAGTCTGACAGTTTGATGCTCCAGGGCGCTGAACATGTGCAGAAGAGCCGCAGACATGAAACACGGACAGCCAGGCGCGTGGACTGTTTACGATCCACACAGGCTGCTTCAAAGGGCAAGGGTCACGCAGGTTAGCAAGCATTTGGATTACATAGACACACAATCGTCAACAATCCTATTCAGTCACCATTTTTTATGAAAATCCTCAAATAGTCAATCTACTTGAATGACTTAAAAATAAATGTCCCCATGAAGCAATTACTTATATAGTTTGTTGCATGAACTTTTCTACTTTTAGTTGGTCTTTTGATGATACTTTCCCAGATATTGTGAATACAGTCAGTGATGGGAGAAGTCTTGAAAAGCTTATCCCCTAATTAATTTAATTTAATTGACCTTTATTTAACAAGGGAAGTCTCACTGAGCTTCAGAATCTCTTTTGCAGGGGAGCCCTGAGGGAAGGGTCAGGGGAGGCATTAATGGACATGTTTTTAGTTGTAGGAGGAAACCGAAGTACCCGGAGGAAACCGAAGTACCCGGAGGAAACCTGCGCAGACACAGGGAGAACACGCAAACTCCACATAGAAAGGCCCCGGGCGGCCCAGGAGTCGAACCCAGACCTTCTTGCAATGAGGCCAGTATAACCACTGCACCACTGTGTCGCCCTAAACTCTAATCACAAACACAATTCAAACAACGGCCTGCTGGAAAAGCAAAAAGAAGGTGAAATGACTGGGACTGGAAGGAAGTGAGCGTGGAGAGCCTAACCCTAACCCAGTGTCATTGGTTTGACAGCAGATGTTTGTGAGTTTTGTGTGGCAGCTATATCCCATTTCACTAAAAATGACATTAACTTTTGCAGTGAGACACAGTCAATTTCTGATTATTCCAACCTAAAACTGTGATCAATTTGCACCAACATGGTAAAAAAAAATACTCAGAATGGAAACCCCAAACACAAAAGTTCTTTAGCTTTCCTTTAATTAGTACAGATAAAAGTGAAAACAACATAATAAAGACTAACTGATGAAATATATCTGTTTGAAATGTTAGTTTTACAGTAAAAAGTAGTGTTGTTTGTAGATATATTGAAGAAAAATCTTACTTAAGGGCACACACTAACTTTCTGGAAGAGACACAGAAAGTTAAAACCATATTTTGGAACATTGTTAATAGCAATAATTGTGTGTAATGCCTTCATGGTAGCTAAGGAAACCTTTTTTCCATGGAAACAAACAGGACGCAGCTCTCGTCAGGCAAAGTAGTGGTCCAATAACCTGCTCAAAGTAAAAGTAGATTTTCATTGTTGATTTAGTCCATCAAAAACTAACAACAGACAAACCTGCTTTTATTCAAGTTATTTTTTGTTCAAAAAGTTACACAGTGCACCTTTAAGAATCATTATTAAGAATTATTTGATATTAAAAACAAAAAATATGGATGTGAGATTTTAACAATGTTACAATTTTGCTATGCCATTGAAATTATGCTCCTTCACTTACACATTTTTTGACTAACCCTTTCTCAAGAAATCTGTCCCCGAGTTGTTTCCATCCCTGGCTACAGTTTATTTCCCAGGTTCCAAGTGAAAGTATCATCTGTTGGTGGTAATTCTTATGAAAATTTGTTTGCCTAAAAAACATTTCTATCCCTATCGCTGGCTGTTACAGACCACCTTCTGCTCCTGCTTGTGCTCTGAACAGCTCTCCCATTACCTTTAAATTTGGTCTCAAGATTTGAATTGTGATATATTACAATACATGTCCCCTCATAACTATATTCACTTAATGTGTCACCACCAGATACAGCATCAAATCCATGAAGCCTGGCACAATGATTGATACTAACAGACCTGACATGCCTTCCCATCTTTTTGGAGACTTGGGTTAAAGATCAGCATCTAAAACATTGTTCCATAAGCTGAATGTTAATTATCACACAGACATTTGCTTTGTTACCGTTTCAGTATCACTCCACCACTGCAGCCCCTATTCTCTGGTGAAGTGGCTGTCTTTTTACACTCACAGACAAATTCATTGGTTAATCATCATTTACAAAGCTTCAATTGTTAAAACCCCTCAAATGAGTTCATTTCTAAACATCCACCCTCGAAAATTCAACTGTTACATAAAGTCCCAAAAGCTCGTACCAGCTTTGAATGCACCTCATTCTAGTTCCCCACTGCATGTGAGTGTCATCAACTACAACAGGCTTTTACACTTAGTTCTCTTGTTTGTTTATCTGTTTTTAAAATCTTAGTCAGTCATATTTTACAGGATTAAAGCTTATTCGTATTTTATAATTAGTCTTTATAATAAGAAGTCTAGTAGTGTTACATAAATTGCCAGTGTAGATTTTCCAGTCCTGTCTCTGTAGCACTTACTTCTAATTGTTTGACTATAGGACAAGCGCTCCACTGAAGCTTGAACGGAGTCGACAGCCCTGAAGAAACCTGTTGAGAGAGAGAGAGAGTGTGAAGGAGCGGCTGTGGGCAGGTCGAAGCTGTGACGTCTCCAGCTGAAACCATGAGTCAGGTTTGTTTGTTGACAGCAGGATTACAGGCTTACGTACGCTTGGTATACATTAGATCAGGACAGAACGACAAGTACATATGGGCAGGTGATTTAAGGCTGTTTGGAAGATTTCTTGGGCTACAGTTTTTTAAATATAAACAGCCACAACTACTGCAAAGTATTGAGTTTGTATGTAACATGTAAAGAAGAGAAAATCAGGTTAACAGTGGCAAAAAAGGTACAACTTGCACTTCTGTTTTTCTTGTTTCTCACTGACAAAGACTTTACAATCACACACAGTTCAACTCATTACCTTTTCTATGCCTAATTAAGATGTTTTTAATCTGTTTGACGAGGGACAAATTTGTTGTTTGATAGTAAAAATGTTCTAAATCTCGAGCTGCTGTTTTATTTTTTATAAAATCTTTAACAAACTAATGCACTCTAGAGTAAAAGAAAGTCTGTGCATAACATTTAGAAACTGCGGCTGCTTTGCTAGCTATTAGATGTTTGCTTGTGAGTCAGCCTCACTAGTTTAATTTTGTTTATTTATCAGGGACAGTGCACACAAAACATTACACGCAAGAGGAGAGATGCTTGTGCCAGGTTTTAGAAAAGTTGCTAATTTCCCCCTGGAGTCCCTGGCGTACATGCCAAAAAATACACATTTACGTACAAAAAGTACATTTACTCATCCAGTCATGCATTTCATAAAACTACTTAATGCACAGCACATCCAAACTCCATTTACATTATTTACAAATCATATTATTACACTCATACAAAGACAGTTTAATGTGTGTCTGTTTGTTTGTCTAAAAGCCAATGATAGGTCCTCAATCGAAGAGTAACTCACTGGATTTGTTATTAGATGTATTTCATGCAAGTTACATAAACTATTCACTTGATATACAGTGTTTACTCCAGAACAATTGTTCTCAAAACTGCTGTTAGCAGTACATTTATTACAGTGACAAGAATCTACAACCAGGAGCCGCAAAAGCCTGTTTTGAAGTTGCTGAAAAGAGGAGACAAGGAGAAAAGGAGCCAAGACAAACATGCCTAAGGAGGTGTTACTTCCAAGGGAGCCACAGAGGAGGGTGGGCAGTGTGATGAATGCTCATCATTTGAAAAAGGAATAAGAGTTTTTGGATTTCTCTTTTCCCTAAAAATTATGTATACAACCTTTAAGATCCCAGATATTAACAAGAAAATATTACTTACCTAGCGTTTAGCATTTCTTACTTTAGTTTAGTTTTTATTTATTAAGTAGCATATACAAATACCTACTTCACACGTTGTGTTGTGTGACACTACAGATCAACATCAGCATCAGTTAATAGTCTTATTACGGCCAATTAAAAGCACAACCATGGACAGGCCAATATCATCCACCAAAATTTGATGGATCGTTTCCAATATCCTATATCAAAATCAGGTCAGTGAGTCACTAGTACAGACTGAAACAAACTCCCTAAAGCCACAAATAACGATATTTGCCAATTAAATTTCATGGACACATTTGAAAAAATGCAATAGGTCTCCTTTGATGCTCACTCTAGTAAATACAATGTCTATAGGTACGGTATAAAGTATACCAGTAATTTAGATTTTGATTTTGTAAACACAAACTCGATGTAAAATGGCTAAGATTTAAAGTAACAAACAGCAGATTTGAAATTTATAATGTTTATCATTGCAAAGTGGCTACGTGACTATTTTGAATCATAAATGCTTTACTGTGAGTCTGAATTTTTTTTTTATTAATCACATAAATACAGACAAGTGGGCGGGGATAGGTGGTAGGTGGGACAGGGCTTTTCTGAGCACTCAATCATCAGCTGCAGGACAATACAAGATTAATCAAACATTCGTGAACCATTTCTTAATAAAACTTTGAGTAAACTAATAATAAGAGAAGACAGTTGGGGTAACACAATATCTCTCATTTAAAAGACTCATATTGTTCTGTGTAAATTGAGTTTTCCCTTGTGTGTCATGATCCATTTAGAATAATGGCATACTTCTTGTGATTTTTTTAATATAAATTTACACTTTCCTTCATAAACTAGTCATTGATTGATCTTTGATTGTAACACATTAATCTGAGAAAATTCTTCTGATTTTACTTTAACACAAATGTCTACCACAACGTTTTACCTCTATTTCAAAGGATTCTGTTAAAACTACTCTGATCCTTTTGAATGTAATGTACATTTTTGACAGGCATGTTTCTCTGAGAGGCTGTGGACAGTGGAGGAAGCAGATAAAGAGGTTGATTGACGGAGCTGTCACGTGACTCTTCGGGAGGAGTGTGGAGGTTTGTTTACAATGAAGAATAGTGCAATTGTGAGCTTCTTATACTGATGTGACTGTAGATTGTAAGGATTTTATGGTGTCACTATAAAGCGCTGTAGCTGTATCTTATAGCTTACTGCATTTAAACTAATGTGTGGTTCAGAGTGAGGATGACATGTTTTAATCTCAAAGACTAAGACCTGGAAATGGTAGACACTTCAAAGAGGAAAGTAGACTTAGACTTAAACAGAAACATCCCCAAAAGCTTACATTTGTCACACTGATTCTAGCGTTTTAGCAGTTGGATTTTTGTACTGCAAGTCAGACTTTCTTCGTCTGGCCCTCTGAGCAGTTGAGGTTTTGGTAACACATGTTTTTACTAATGGGACAGACATTCAAAATATAAAACAGTTGGTTAAGCATCTGCCCAGCAATCAGGGACCTTTCCAAGACAAATATTTGTGCCTTTTTTGCAATTTAGTGGGGAAAAAAAGTTACAAAAAAACACAGTATTTGGTGTAAACTAAATACTGTGTTTTTTGTAAATTTGTAAACAAAAAATGTATCAGTTTTCCAAAATGAAACATGCCCATTGAGTTTAATAAGTTAGTCAGTCTATTGGTCAATGATGTTTTAGTTGATGGAAACGTTGTTGACTATTTTAGGTTTGAACCTAACATACGTTTTGGTAATCTATTACTTGGGTGATTAGTGTGGTAGTCAAGACCTTTCTGAAACCACAGAGGAAAGACCAACGATCAAGACCAAGACAAGACCCAGACTTTCATAGACCGAGAAGAGACCAAGACCGGTCCTTCCAGACCAAATCATCAAAACCACTTTTGATTTTTTTTAAATTATATATATATGTTCTGCCTCAAAGTTTGACTTTTACTCCAAACCACATTTTTCCGACAAAAGCTTAGTTTTCGGTCTTTCGATTCAAAGCCCACCACCAAATAATTGTCAATTCGATTTGATTAAATCTCGATTTCTCAATTTTCGATTAATTGCCCAGTCCTACGTGGTGGCAATAAAATGTGGTCTCGATGTTCCAATACAAGACCGACTCCAAGACCAAGTCCAGGATAAGACAATCCAGTACAATACAAGACCGAGTCCAAGCACCCTCAAGACCAAGACAAGACCGAGTCTAAATGTGCTCAAGTCCTTGACAAGACCAAGACCTTAACAAAGCGTTCTCAAAATAAGTCCTAAGACTAAGACTGGTCTCAAGTTCAGGTGATTGATTATTCTTTCAATCAATCAATAAGATAGAATTCAAAAGTTACATGAATATGAATATTAAATATACACAGAAACCTAGCCAGACAAAGTTAAAGGAACGTGACTAGGGTAGGACAACTTGGAGATAAACTTTTCTATCAAAAACACGACATCTATATAATTATTGTCCAATCTGAGACATCAAACTTCAGCTAATGGAAAGTTGTCGTACGTGGATCGGTTAACAATTATTCGATTACTAAATTAGTTACAGTATTTCATTTAGCGATGATTTGGCAGCCCTAAATTGTTTTATTCAGATTATAAACATTTCTATGGGCAGATGCAGGCAGATGTTATAGAGGCAGAGAGGTAATTATCAGAAGATTTGGGAGTTTAAACCGTTTTTTTAGACAATTTACTTGTACTTTTTGGTAAATAACTGCTTTTACGTCTAAATTTCTGTAGCAGCAATGTATGTTATTGTGGATTTTTTTGCCCAATATATGGTCAAAACATAAAGAAACTGGATTGTTTTGACAATGTTTTTCCCCTTTTTAGTCGACTAATCGATTGGCTTCGACTTATCTTTACTTTCCCAACCTTTTCTATGGATGCAGATAGGTAGTAAGTGGAAATAAGAATCTTCTGAGCACTCAAGACTAAGTTGCATGATAACACAAGATTACCCAAACCATATTAAACAAACTAATTATGAATACACAGTAATAACAACGTAAATAGCTCATTAAAGTTGATTTTGCATGCTAAAATCCAAAGATTAAGTGTTTCAAATTAGTTTCTATTTATAGAGCATTTATTGACGCGACAGACTAATTACTAAAAGTAGCTTCACTGGACACCGCCTGTAATTTGTTGACTCACCTGACAATGTTTTGATCACTTTACTTATGTGTTTTTTAACGAAAATAGTTTCCACCATCAACAAACCTCGAGTTAATCAGACAGGCAGTTAAATGAGCCACTAAAAGCGCATTAGCAGGCTGTAAGTGGATAATTGTACCAGCTTGTCTCTGCTTTTTGTTTCTCAAGTCTTTACAACCGAAATAACCACATCGCACCACTTCTGAGACACTGGAATGAATAAATAGAATGAATTAGAATCTTTCATCTATTCTGCAGCTGTCGATCACCTGGAGTCTTTAATGTGTCTCTCCTGTCAGCGCAAAGTCTGTGTCAAACAATGAAGCAGGTTTGTGTCAGATGTGAATGTTGTGAAGAGGCCGATGTGCTCCGGTTTGATTCTATAATCGGCTGAGCTTTTGTGGAGGAAAAAAATTAAATAAATAAAAACTCCTCTGATGAAATGTAGGTTGTAGGTAAATAGATTTATTTTTTTAAATATTCTTCATGACAAATCCAGACTGAAACAATTATAAACAATATGTTGTAGGGAATCAGACACAAATGTTGGCACTCTTTTCAAATTCTCTAAATATATTAATGAATGAAAAGTATTTGTTTAGCAGTATTTATTCTATAAAATCCAGGAAGTACGCTTGTTTACGTTGGTAAGTGTTAGTTCCAGTTAGCCAAACCAACACGGCTCAACTCATTGGCCTCGTTAAGTTGTGATGAAGAATTATTGGGCTCAGAATACATTATATCATTGAGCAAAACTTATAGCTGATGGAATAGGTAAAAAACATTTAAATATATAACATTGCTCTTTATCAAAACAACAGCTGGAATTTTGCCTGTGAGATACCGTTCTTTCCTCTCTGAGCCTCAAAAAACACTATTCTGAATGTCCCAGAACTGTCTTCTTTGAGATCTTCTGCACTAGTTTTAAATCCACAAATCATTCTTACTTATTTGGAGCATTTCTGCAGCATTCATATCAAGCAAGATGACTTCTTCTGTGTAATTTCCTTTGCAACTAGTAGCTTTAATACACTTTTTAGTTCTAATACATACGTTGCCAAAGTAAAGATTCTCATGAACATGTTTAAAACACATAAATAATACAAATAATGCTTCATATTTGTTCTATAAATAGTTTTGTTTATTATGTTTGAGACTATAAAATTCAAGTACAGCGCCTTTAAAAAGCTACATAGTTTAAAGTAGGGGTGCACGGTAGCAGAGTGGTTAGAGCTCTGGCTTCCCAATAAGGAGGTCGTGGGGTCCGACTCCTGGGTTCATATCAACATCTCACGATCTCTCTGGGTGGAGTTTGCATGTTCTTTACGTGTCACCGTGGGTTTTCTCCGGGTACTCCGGTTTCCTCCCACCTCCAAAAACATGTATGTTTAGGTTAATTGGGCATCACTGTAAATTTCCCTTACTGAGTGAATGAGAGAGTGAATGTTTGTCTGTCTAACTCTGCGGCAAGTTGGCCACTGTCCGGGGTGTTCCCGCCTAAGGCCCAAAGTTACTGGATAGGCTCCAGTCACCCGCGACCCCTAACGGGATTAAGCGGTAGAAAAATGAATGAATGAATGAATAGTTTAAAGTAATTTTCTTAAGTTTTATTCAAGTAATGTCAAGAATATTCATTGTTAGTTATATTTCTGGTTACAGTGTGAGCGTCAAGTCATCGTCATCAGTTTATCTTTTGGTGTAATAAAGCCTACTCACGAAATCACCTTTGATGAACTGTAATTAGGCTGTGTTATTAAGCAACACATCACTATTAATAATTCAGCACTTCCTTCTGTAACATAAACCATCGCTGTACTCTGCTGCTCCTCTTGTTGACCCACGTTTAATCCTGGTACTTTGTGTTAGTCACACGTCAGGCTCAACCTGCTGCTGGAAACTGGCAACACGCAACCAACCTGGCAACAGACCAGGCTTCTCTGGCAAACATCAACGTGCTATTTATGCGATGGTTAGAGACAAAATATTACATAAGTAAGAGTAAAGTTACTTCAAGAAAACATTATCTTTCAAAGTAGAATAGTACAACACAAGTATCTGAGAAAGGTAGTGTGTATTAGGAGTTAGGTTTTAGTTACTACTTTATTGGCAATGCATATAAACAATATTCAATAATAGTAAAATAAGAGAGATATTATTGGCTCATAGATTGTTGTGATTTCTCATGAACAAAACCTATGAACATTTATTAACCCGTTTATGTTTGGTTAAATTTAGGTAATCCAGAACATCTTAAAATCAATATTGACTTACGTAGACGTCTTCCATAACAGCCCTGCTATAAAGAGATTAAATGACGGTTATGAAATGATAAGGGATAATATGTAACTTTGACACAATTATAATGTACTACTATGTAGAAATATCAAAACACATACAGTGAAAAGTTAAGGATAACATGGACAATTGATGCAGTAATCTTTTTTATTTGACGCTACACACCAAAAAGCCTTAAAATAAGATGCTTCTCTGTAAAGTTTCTCTCACTGTCTGCAGATTCATACTCATTACCTTTGATCTTTACCTTGGCATAGCACAAAGTACAATTTGATAATAATAAAAAAAGTGGGCTAGAAGGCAATAGAAGCAGTAGTAGTGAAAGTATGATCGATCTCTATTCTAGGTCGATTACTTTTGTGAACTGTAGGTGCCAAATAAATACAATAAGACATGTGGATAATAGAAAAATCTGACACTAGTGACTTTGTCCAAATGAGTTGCCAAAGGTCACACGGCTGTCCTGGTGTTTTTAAATACAGCTCAGACATTCTGTTACTTGGAGCTAGACGTCCGTAAATGTTTAAATGTTAAAGGCATTGTTGTAATAAGGAAGTAGTAAGATTACTCACAACAATAAGTGTGACTCCGCCCATCAGCTGAGTGGCATGACTTTAGGAAAACATTGTTCAAATAGGTCACGCTTAAAAGAGCACGGCTGAATGAAGTTATGTCTGTCTCAATGAACTTCATTTTTTTTGTATGGCTGATAAACTGATACTTGTTTCCATCTTTGTAGTTTGTTTTATTTTTATTGTTGACATAAACAGTCAATAACTCAATTTACTTGCTTGAACAACAACTGACTTTTTAACCTTATTCATGCATAATAACTTTTTACTGAACCTTAACGGAGGTATATTATGCAAGACTTATTTTCTGAACCGTTAAACGTAATATTATTGCAATAAAATAAATTTTATTCTCTATTGTTTTGTTATAAAAAGCTTGCCATAACATTTTACATAATAACCACTAATAACCATATTTAAAAAATATATTGAAAATTGTCTATTTAATAATAATGTGTGCTCAGATTTTTAACCATGTAAGGCCTAACCCGAGAAATACAGTACTGGTATTTTATGGAAATTGTGTACAACTAAAGTTTTCACCTTTGATCTTTGGAAACTTATAAACAGTTTTTTCCTCTATTTTCCTCATTTTAAATAATTGTGTAGCCCAGTAGAACATGGCATGTGGGTTTAGACATGTTCTGGAATGTTCAGACTTAATTTGGATTGGTTTAATCTAGTTCTGACTGGATTTGGACCACTTAGCTGGTCTGAAGTTTCTTTGAACTGGCTCTGACTGATGCATAGACTGGTCCAGAGTGGGTTTATACTAGTCTAGTCTTGGACCGATTAACACCAGATATTGAGATACGCATCAAATCACCAAAATTAGTATCGATACCCAGCCCCACAGTATGGCTCTGACAAAACAAATAGTAGTCACAACTATTATGAATAGCCAAAGTAAATCCTATTTCAGCCACAAACTCCTTTCACTAGGACAACACAGTAACAGTGACAGATCAGCAGACGTAGCAGAAAAAACATTATGCTTTTGTTTATGGTTTGTTACAAAAAATTAAAATAAAAAAGCAATTACCCTCATAGTTTAACGGACAAAATTATTACCTGCTAGCATTAGTGTCCCCTGACAGAAGCCTGATTGGACAAACCTGATCAGAGAGGTGGTCACAGTGCTCTATGAGAGAGTTTTGGGTGATGGTGGCAGTAGTCTCTGGCTTCTTTAATAAACCATCTCCTGCATCAGTGCTTCAGAGAAAAACTGTTTAAGGATCCTGTTCAGCGAAGTTGTGGATCATGTCAGATTTCCACCTCAGACATTAGGACACAAAAACACGAGAGAGTATTAATTTAATATATCAATGAAATATCTAGTTTTAAGAATCTGATGTAACTGATTTCAATACATTTGACCACTAAATTTCCAGTAAAAATATTCCTTTTGTTTTTCCCTGCACCCACCACATTAAGGGCCTAATCATGTTGGAGGAATTCTGCAAAGAGCTGACCGCCATCTGCCTTCGTCAAGCACCACGCACCATCGTCACGTAACCTGGAAACACCCCTCATCATTGACCCTCATCGGTGGTCCTCTCTCCGCCTCAAACCAGACGGACCACTGTCACACAAGGGGGGCGTCCTGCGAGTAGCCCAGGGGCTCTGCTCAGCCTGACCAAAATACACAAGGCAACTTGTGCACACCTCTTTAAGATAATTTGTTGCAATCTTGTGTTGGAATGTTTTTATTGCGTTGTAATGATACTAAATTTCAGTATTCGATACTAGACTCAGTAATAAATAGTGTCTGGTTTTCAATACTTTTGATAACCTTAGATGTTCAGAGATTTATTCTAGGCTGAAACAATAGATCCATAGGGCTAGAATACTGTTTTCTCATATCATTTTTATACTCTATAAAGATAATTAGCAATTCAGAATGAAGTATTCCAAGTATTCGGAATAGTACAGTACAAAATAGAATTTAATGCAGGTATCCAGTATTCTGTAACACATGCAACACATTTTCAAAGTATTCTTCCCACCAACACTGCCAATTTCAGGATTTAGTCACCCAGCTTGACATAAACTGCTTGTTTCATAAAGATTCTTTAACTGATAAAGATTTTGGCAATTAATGAACTGATTAGTTGTTTGCATTGAAAAGACTTAATGAATGTGAGATTTAAAACATTTGACTAATACAAAGCTACACAAAATCAAAACTTTCAAAAATGTTAAAATAACTTGCACTGAAGTACAGTATATTGTTATCTAATAAAGTTAAACATGAAGCTAAATCCAATAAACTCTACTTCAGATCCTTCTTCTGTCAGTGACTTTGTGTCTGAGCGCTTGTATCTCAATTCTTAATACTTTTGTGTGTCATTTTAAGCTTTTGTTGGAAAAAAAAAAGTTTTCTACTTGTCATTCAGCACCAATGGCTCGTATGCAACAGCCCCATTTGCTCATCTTGTAAATAACCATTGTGAAAAGCTTTTGTTTCCCCCTTTTTCGACTCAAATGATTATTTCTCCATAAATCAAAAGAGAAAGTGTAGAAGTGATGTGTGTAAGTTGAATCATGCACATTTGAGTGTCTTAAGTAAGATGTACAATGTATGTACTACTTTTCAGGCCGATGGCATGGCTCATGTTCTCATCATACAACTCAGATTATCTCAGTGCAGGTGCTGTAGATTTTTTTATTCTTATTTGATACAAAAACTTTAAAAACAGAAACTTGATGTATAGGCCTACAAATGGATACTTGTCTTCTGCTCCTTAACTCTAACCCTAGTCATACCATCAAATCTAAAATGACAAACTTAAACTCATCTTAAAATGAGTGGTGAAGGAGAAATGTATCTCTGTATTTATCTGAGATCTTTTATACTTCGCAAATATTTCAACATTCTGAGTTACCTTTTCAAGGTCTTTTATAAAAATTGGTTAGAAAATGTATCATTTGATTCAATAGACTAATAGAATATTTGAATTTACATATATTTTTGTTCATTTTAGTGGATAAAGTTTCTTCAATGTAGACCTAACCTATTTAGTAGTTTCCTACATTAGTTTTTCTCCATTGGTTTGGCTCATTTCTTGAAACAAAGATGACATTCTTGAAATTAAAATCATTTGATCAAACAATGTTGCAGTTCCTCACAGCATTACAGCTGACAAGCAAAAGCACATATCTCTCCCCAAACTGTCCATTGCAGGCTTTAAAACTAAGTTACCTTCCCATGTAAAGGGGAAGTGTCCTCTCACCTGCTTTGGCTCATTTGCATTTGCTAAGTCACTTTTGCTAAAATACCTGGATGGTTCAGCACAACACATGGATCATGTGTAAAAGCTCATATCTCTCCCAAAACACTTTAGCCATGTGTCAAAACCAAATATCTTTCTCATCTAAATAGTCAGTGCCCCAAATGCATTGTCCTTTGGCCTTGTGTGAGCACGGCAAGTCAAAATGCTTTTATGTTTTCTCACAATGGCAGAAGTTTAGGTAACAGAAAATAATTAAAGACTGAAATACACTGCAGCTGTTCTCCATGGTTTGGCTTATTTATTTGTAAATCTATAAAATAACTTGGCCAAACAATCTTATATTATTGCAACTTTACAGCTCACTAGCAAAGCTCATTCTGTTTTTCTCATCTAAACAGTCAATACAGAATGAGTTGCATTGTAACTGTATTGCTGTTTTACTTATAATTGCAATGTGACAGGAGCATTATCTAACCACAGGTGTAAACTCAGCCGGGGCAGATGCGCCTCACCTGGTTTCATGCGGCTCAAGGTCTTATAAGGTTTTACTTTAATTTTATATTAGTGGCAGAAGCAATCTGGATGTCTTGACCTAATGAAACAATTGGTCTGAAACTTGAAGAGTATAAGTCATTTTTCAGACTAATGCAGATGTGATTCAGTTGTTGTCACTTCAATAAATTAAATAATCAATACGACTATTATTTGTAGTATGTCCAAGATAGTCAGGTAATTTCAATTACACCGGCCGCTGGAGGAAACCCCGATGCCAATGTGGCCTCTGTGTCAAAATGAGTTCGACACTCTGCTCTAAACTATATCAGAATTCAGATTTTCTTTGTCATTTTTATAGTATTATTATTTGACATGTTTATAGTATCATTTTGTAACATCACAGTGAGGTAGAGAAGTATTATCTTGAAGATATCAAAGTGTTTTTGGTATTTTCTCTTGCTTTTTTATGACAAAAGAACAGATGATTGTGCATATGAGGACTTACACAGTGAAATCATGCTGACAGATTTTGGAGAAAACATCATTAGACTGAGAATCAGCTCATCAGTTTGGATCAGAAAGTATTGTGCTGTCTGTAGGCTACTTGTACAGAACCTTTTGCAAAGATGCACTGAGACGTAGACTCAAGACATTGGCAATTTGATGAAAGCAATGAAAAATGCCATTCTGCTGTGAAAATTGCAACTTGGTTTTGAGATTTGTCCATGTTATTTTGAGAATGTCATCTCAAACAGCAATGGAAACCAAAACATGTAATGTGTCGCCTTATAGCTAAAACCAGCTCTTTTATCTACAGCAAAGAGTTTTCATGTTTCCTTTGCCTTTGTGTAATATTGTCTTGTCGTGTCGCAGAATTAAAGAGCCTCTTCAGTTCTAGTCTATTGCCTGTTGTACACTAGAAGACACTAGCTGCTTCTTGGACACCGCATTCCACAGCTCAGCTCCAGTCTTTGACAAAGCCCACTTTTGTTTCATCATCTGGCCTCCAAACACAAACGCCACACTGTACACACTCCAGTACAAATGTTTATTCAATGTGAAATGCGGCGCAGGAGCCATTGCCTTCTGGAGTTAGATTACAAAAGGTTTATACAAGTGTTAACATGCAGCAGGACAAAGCAGAGTGGTACAAACAGGAAGTGCTCGTCAAGATTATTAAGGTTGTAAACAATGATTTATCATAAGAACTAGAGGGCCTGTTGCCATGGTAACCCCTAAGAAAGTTTTCACTATGTCCAGTTTCAGCAGTCATGCTTGCAAAAATGTTGCATTCTGGTTTAAAATGCAGCTTTTTCAGATGGCTAACTGTTGTTAGCATAGTGACTCATAAAAGCTGTGAAAAAACATTAAAACTCATCAATGCATTTTTGCTCTCGTTAACAATAGAATTACTCCTGGTCTCTAAGAAATCTTTGTTTAGAATTGTAAAGCCTTTTATTTTTGTGGAAACACACGGGGTGCTATGTGTTGCTAAATTTACTTTTAATGGTTGTGATAGTGATTTAGAGGGATTTTCGGTCGACGTTACTTTCTGCGCATGCGTTATGCAGAAAGAGCCGCTTTCCATCTGGTTACATCGAGAAACTTCTTTGAATAAAATGACAAAACGAGACGACAGCTAGATGCTTCGATCAGGTATAAACCAGTCTGACAGACTTCTTGCTCACCTGAATGTAACTTTTAAGGGTCATAGGGTCGAATTTCATTCAGAAATGTTGACTTAGCAGCATAACTTTTGTTTTCACTCTGTGATAAACTCTTGTAGTTAGCTGACAACGGAGCTTTTTCGACTTGTTTCCACTGTTTGTGTCTACGAGCAGCAGCTCTTTCTGCAGATTGGATGCACGCGCATCGTCCGTGTTGATAAACAAAAATCCCTCTATAAAACTCAATATGCATTATGTGAGCAAAATATGCAGTAAAGTGCCTAAACAGATCTGCAGTTTGTATTAAAATGGTCAAAATCACATACAGTGCCTTTAAAGACAATATGAATGCACTGTAAAGCACTTTGTGTTACATTGAATGTATGAAAAGCGCCTTATAAATAGTTGATTTTTATATTTATATATATGACAGATTATTGCTTTTTCAAATTTTTTATGTAGTTTATTATGATAGTCCTTGCGATAAATTTTTTTCCTATTTTTACAGCAGCTAATTGCAATTTTTAAAAGAAATTGACAAAATTTAAAAATTACAAGAAGTAATTTGACTTCTAAAACAGAATACCTGCACACGTGTCATCAACAAGTGCCGAAATGCAAAGCTCTTTTACTCACAACTGACAGTTTCCTGTAATTTAACTATATAAAAAGTGTTACAAGGTATTATCATCTGTCAAATTGTAATGTTTGTGTTGATTATGTGCATTTTGACCCATATTTACAGTGTGGTTGCTAGGTAACAGTTGGGGAATTACCTCTACATATGTCGTATTTAGAAAAGCAAAATGTTCAGTGAAATCTTAAATATAAAGTATGTTTTACTGACAAATGTGGTCTAGCTTGTCATACGCACTTTATTTTGGCGTAAAACACAGCCCGGCGCATTACAACTTTTCCACTTGCAAGATGGCCTCCTCAACTGCCATGGCAACGGAACCTGCAATCGCTCTAGTTCTTATTATACCTCATTAGTTCAAAACATTAGCTTGTGCTGGTGCAGCCGGTGCATGCATTTGGCTACCATGCGGCAAACAGTTCATCACAGTTTGTGCAAGTAAGTAGACAAGGCCCCCTCAAAGCTGGCATTTCAGTGTTGGGACATGAGCGAGTCTAATTGTGTTGGGAGATTTGGAGAAGGCTTGGCGGGTATGTTTGGAAACGTGGAGGAGTGAGCAGGTGCGTGTTCTGGCTTCAAGAGCACACATCTCAAAATAGCAGGTTTTGTCAGAATCTCAAGATGCAGTCATTGTGATATTGTGTATTTTTCTTGTAAAATATTCATACATTTTAGTAGAATACAAAAGATTAATAGAAAAAGTAGCCAGATGCAGGCTCGCTCAATGGACACACTGTTGAGATTTCTGTGTTGATACTTTCTATGTTAAAACAAGCTAATAGTTGTTAAAAAAGCACATATTATGCAGAATTTAAAATCATGCTCTAACATGGCTTCATCAAAAACACAGGTGGAGTTGTTATGCTATTCTCCTCTGCAAACACTGATTTTCTGGTTTAAGTACGTAAATCATCCAGATCTTTTGTAGCATTTCTTCAACATTAGCATATCAGGAAAGATCAGTTAGATTATTAGGTAGCACTTTAAAAGACCTCCACGGTGCCTACCAGTTAAGTACGTTTTTTGTCTATGAATTCTAGTTTATCTTATTACTGTGTACTTACTTACTATGTACTTTTTTTTTTTTTTTTTTTTTTTTTTTTTTTTTTTTTTACTTTGGTGTTTGTAGCTTATATCTTGGTATTACTGGTACTTACTGTGGTACTTACAGGACCTACAGTGGTATTGAGTGGTACTTGTACCGAGTTTGTAATAACTGTAGTAATGGTACTACGTGGTACTTACACGGTATAAGTGTACTTTTACAGTATTGGCTGCTGGTATGTGTGCATACCAGCATGCACCTGTCAGTCAGATCAGAGCTAAAGAGGTTGGGCCTCGCAGTATCATGGGAGACCAAAGATTGACAGTTTCGACTGGGTCCCATGTAGACAGGTCGTGTTACTAGTCTTACTGTCAACTACTGTAGTAAGTACCACTGAAGTACCAGTATGTGTCACTTTAGAACAGGTCCGTTGTTACTAGTACTTAACTGTCAACTACTGTAGTAAGTACCACTGAAGTACCAGTATGTGTCACTTTAGAACAAGTCCCGTTGTTACTAGTACTTAACTGTCAACTACTGTAGTAAGTGCACTGAAGTACCAGTAGTGTCACTTTAGAACAGGTCCCGTTGTTACTAGTACTTAACTGTCAACTACTGTAGTAAGTACCACTAAGTACCAGTATGTGTCACTTTAGAAAGGTGCCCGTTGTTACTAGTATTGACTGTCAACTACTGTAATAAGTACCCATTGTAGTACCACTATTTACCATTATGTAATCATGTATTTATCAATAAATGTTGGAATTAACTAAGATTGTTGTAAATTGTTTTCTGTTGTTTTGTTTAACTGAAACACATAATTACTTTGGTATTTGTCAATACCCATATTGTTGTGCATAAATTAAGAAGTGGTGGCTTTTTTAACATTGTTTTATTGTTATTTTAATTATAAGCTTACTTTTTAATTTATACAATTATACCAACTAAACATATGTGTGTGCCAAAATTATTTAAGAAGTGGTAAGTGTACTAATAGTTAACTGTTAGTACAGTCACTGATGAACAAGTACACCTTATAGTATCAGTGTAAGTACTACAGTAGTACCACAGTAGTCAGAAATATAGTGTATGTACCAGTATGCTGTTCATTAAACAGTGTAGGTATAGTGTACTAATAGTTACCAGCTGTAAGTAACCAGTCCATGAGTACCAGTAGACCACAGTGTAAGTACATTTGTGCTTACATTACCAGTGGTATGTACAAATGCTGGTAAAGTACCTAAAGTACATGTAGGTACCAGTGAGTACCAAGTAGTAAGTAATACCAGTGGTATTATAGTAACTGCTGGTACAAGTCATCAAAGTACACTGTGGTACAGTTATAGTGTATGTAACAGTAAGTACAGTAACTACAGTGGTATGTACAGTAACTGCTTTGCAGTCCATGTAGGTAATGTAAGTAAGTTAAATACAAGTAAGTACAGTGTATGTACCAGTAACTGCTGGTACAAGTACCATCAAAGTACATTAGGTAAGTGTAAGTACCAAGTAAGTACCAGAGTAAGTACTAGTAAGTGTCACTGTTAGTTACTAGTAACTGACATGGTACTTAACTGGTAGGTACCGTGGAGGTCTTTTAAAGTGCTACCGATTATTATGACTCTGAATACATTTGTGCTACATTACACATTTTCACAAATTCTGAAAAGCTACCAAAGTAAAGATTTTCAAGAGCAAAAAAAAAAAAAGAAGTGTGCTTTAACTTTCTATTTCTACCTAATTGTTTAGTTGATTTTCACTTCCAGAAAGTTACAGTGTCTCTTTAAAGTCCCAGTAACATTTTAGCCAAATAATAGATTTATATAAAAGCATGTTTTTATAACTTAGATATTTTTGTTGCTTTAAGTAAAGTATAGAATCTTGTGTCCTTTCTTTGAGCGGGCTTGTATGATCCAAAATTAATTCTTATTCCATGGAAAAAATTTTACTTTAGTTGATTTCTTCCACATAGTAATATTTCAACCTTTTTGATACAATGACTTTAGTTAAATTAATAGTCAACAAATGTCAAACAGGCTAAAAAAGTAAATCTTTCAATTACAATCAATTTTTTTTTTTGCGTATATAAAAATAACTGAATTTTTGTCAAAAAAACAACATTGTTGATTGCATTGATCAATTAATTATGATCTGTAATTAATTAATCTATTTTTAATCTCACCTAAAAATTGAAGTTAAAGATTTCAAAATACATCAATGCGATTAAAAAAAACTAACTCGATTAATATGTCTGTAATTAATTCATCTCAATTAATGCACTAATCTGACACCCCTAATTGCAATTGCATATTTTTGTGCTATATTGTCCAACTGGTCTTAAACAAGTGTAGATAAAGCTCTAGATCTAAAGCTGTTATGATTTATTTTTGTTGTTGTTGAATGAATATCTAGTTCCACACTAGTTAAATTATCAGTATCAGAGTTTCGATACTTTTGACAACCTTACTTATATATGATCAGACATTGAACTGTATGAAAACTTCAGTAAGTGTTTTGCAAGGTCTGAAGGGGGCCAGACTCACAAGTGGCACTTAGACATCAACAACGACCTCCGACACACAACATACACATATCCACAATAAATACATTTTCACTTTCAGAAACTGGCTCACGAAGCAGAGATAGCATAAACCTTGGCACTTTTCTTTTACAACATCGTCCTCACTGTTTCCTTTGAAAACAGCTGAGCGGAATTCATGCAGAGAGAACAAAATAAAAAGTCATTTGTGCTGAATTTGGTGGAAAAGCTGGTCTGGCAGAGTGGAGAGGATAAAGCCAGGAGGAGGACGAGGCTGGGACTTTGAATGTGGAGTTAGCTTTGTTGTTTGTGGCATTGTTCATTAAAGCAAGGCTGGGTTCGTCTGTGAAGAGTGGTGGACATCAGCCCTGCAAGACAAAAGCACAGATATGTCATTAGAGCAGGAGTCAAGACCTACAAGAGCTGTGTGGGAGAAATGAAAGAGGATTTTAATGAATGAATAGTGGTTGGAGGCAGCGAGAGGATAGATATTTAAAAAAAAGTGTCTTTTTTCTGGTTTCAAAAGGTTTTAAAAGAGGTTGCATATATTAAAAGTTGGTGGTGACATGTAATTCATTTTTAGATAATTGACTAAAGGCCAGATTTATCAAGCATTTGCACATGTGCAAACCAGATTAGGGGGAGCAAATCCTTGGCAGAGATGACATTTTTCTCTCTCACACTCTAAACATGCAAAATTTGAGGTGGTTCATATCTGTTTTGTTTAGTATTTTGTATGTGCATCTTTCAATATTAAAGTTTGTGTAAAATGCAACAAAATAACACATGATTTGTTTTATTTTTGCACCCGCAATTTAGCACCTGGTTGATAAATCAGGCCCTATATCTGTATTAAGGTTGTGCAAAAATACATAGTGTTACGTTAAATATTGAATATGTTATTGTATTCGTAGCCATCTAATGATACAATATATTAGTATCTATAGGGCTGTAGCTGATCAAAGAAAATCTTGGTTGACAAACTTTTGTCCCATCGATTCATTTGTTCACTAAAAACAGTTCTTAAATCCTTAAAATAAAAAATACTTTTTGATCTTATCCTTATTTACTCTAGGACTGTTACGAAATAACAATAGACAGCTTCACCTCGTGATAGCAACATTTGCTAACTAGGATAAAAAAAAAACACTAGCAATAACTCAATAAAAAAGCCAGAGTTTCTCAGGAGAAAAATTCGGCACAGTGGTGGCTTCACAAACGAGTTGCATTTGCTGTACTTAATGTGGGACGCAGCGGAGTGCATGACACATGCTTCAAATGCCCCAAAATGCATAGTAACCTCATCACAAGACATTAACAAGCTAAAAATGTTACTTACTGCTTTAAATCATAATTGAAATCACGATTATTCTAACAATTATTTGCTTAGAGAGGTGCACGGCGTGAATGTCCCAAGTTAAATGTAGAGAGTGAAGAGATAAAAGGAATATGTGACAGATCTCACAAAAACACAAATGTATTCCACAATTGTAAAGAAACTAGCAATTCCTTGCATTTTCTATAACAAGGAAATGTATTAATCAGGCTAACTATTTACAGTCAATAGTCAAGATTACTCAATTACACAATTTTGATTGCTCAAAATATTCCTGTTTTCACCCACCCCCTACCTCAAGAGTTGGCATCTGAAATGTTTCGCATAATTTAGGGAAAAAAATTCCAGTTGGTTTTAAAATGTTTTATTTTGTTCAGGAGAATTGAAATAGGCCTGAATGGAATAGAATCAACAAACTAATAAAATATCACATTCATTTGTACAGATCTAATCTTCAGAATTTGTTGTTATTTTCTTCAGAATAAGAAGATATTATGGATGTGACTATCCCAATCGATTCAGTTTTTGATTTTGCAGCTTGGATTTGTTAACTTATCTATGTTAACTTTTTTTTGTTTTACTTTAAAACCATCATAAATTACATTTAAAACAACCAGTGTTGTTCGTGCTCAGAACTTTATAAACATTTTAACAGTAATATTTAGGGTTCATATTTAGAAGTCCATCATCAGTTGTTAACGCACTACTGTATAATATAGCACATTCAGTCAGGTCTTGCACAAGTTCACACTTTGATTTTTTATGCATCAGGGCTATTATTGTATTAATATTTGTATTATACAGCTACAGAGGGTTTGTGCAAGTCAGTGGCTACAAGAGTAAAACAGATTGATTCTGGCCTTTCGATTCGATCGCTGCATACAATTTTTTAAGTTTAAAAAAAAAATTTGATCCCTAGAACATGTTTAGTTGTATTTTGGTACTTAAAAATGTTAACAACTAAAGTTAATTAGACTCTGATCAATCTTACAGCCCTTGTCGCTTTCATAATAATCTGGATACTGCAGGAAATACAGGCTACATTTTGTCTTGTACAAAAATGGGAAGTTGTGCACATGAGCAGCAGACCGAAGCATAAGTCACAGTACGTGATCAGTTTGTGAGTTGGATCGAGGTGACCGGAGTTTCCTCATTACAAAACCAAACCATAGTGTTCAGTGTGACAGGCAGCACACAGACCTCATGAACCTGTGACTGTCTGCTGCTCGCAACCAGACCAGAGAAGACAACTGCCAAGCCAATAATATCTTCTAAGGACAAAATAAACTGTCCTTAAGTTCCAGTATATATCTATTAACCCTGTAGTTTTGATCACTATAGTATCTTGAATTTATTAGTAGTATTCCAGTTTTCTCTCAAATGTTGGCTCCTTACCCTGGCCTAACCCATCTTAAAACCTAAATCATAATGCCTAACTTAAACAAACTAATCACAGCATCAGGATTTGCAACTAAACAATCAAACTAAGCAGATTCTGGAAAAGGGAGGTACGTGAAGCAGTTTATTATGAAACACAACTTAGATTAAAATGTAAAAACATGTCAAAAATGTGAACATAATGAACTGAACTGGATTTATTCTACTGGCTTACACAATTTAAATGCACAAAACAAACTCTATAGAGGTAATGCAGGTGACATCACAGCATTCTGAATGTGAGGTGTTAGTGGCAAGAAATGCAGAGAGTCAATAGAGAGAAATGACATTTTCTCCTACGAGAGCTCAAAATAAAGGTAAAATAGAGAAAAGAGGTTATATGTGAGAAAAAATTCAACCTACAACAATGGGTTTTTAACTATTGGTTGTAAATCGCAACGTGTACAGTAATAAATAGCTTTTTATATTAATCAAAACAATGCAATGAATAAGTGTATCTGAAAAACATAAACATCTTCCTTTTCTTTTTAGTTTTTTTGTAACTAAGAGTATTGATGAGTAAAGGGACTCATTTTATTCGCTTGCAGAGATTGAATTTCTTGCATCTGTTTTTTCACGTGTATTTACTGTCAAAAATGCAGTTTTGCATTTACACCAATTTACACCAAAGCAGTAGCAGCGCGTAACTGCAGCAGCACGTCATACGGCCGTCATACGTGCAGGAGTCGCTCATAATGGAATCAAGTCTGATCTTGCTTTACAATTTACACCACAATGTAAGACGAGCGTCTAACGGCCGTCAATACGCTACGCATCGTTCAAAATAGGTCGGACTTCTAATTTACCAGCGTCAACGACGCGTCTCCCGGGCTTTTTAGCAGGAAAAAACCAGAAAAAAAACGCGCGGAGACAAAATAAAGTTACGATGCTCTTTCAAAATACATCAACTAGTAGGATTACAACCACTAAAACATATACCGTGTCCAGAAGCTCTGTGAACGACCATGAACGTTGCAAACTTTCCGACTTCAAACACCCACTTTAAATCACGTCCAAATCAAGTCGGACTGCTATAAATCACACATTATTTTATAGCTTAACTTGTAACGAACGTGTTTGTGAAGACAACACTGTTCTCTCTGTTGTCAATCGCTTTATATGAGCCGTTTTAGCCCTACCGGGGTTTGTTTTGCTCCTCCGGCTGCTCTCCTCGGTGCTGCACGTGCCTGCTGGTGCCAATACACGTGCACATGGATGGGAGAGCGAGCGAGTTTGCCTGAATCCTACACTATTAATTGCGGGCCGAGGTGAAAAATAGCAGAAAAAATAAGGTACTTATTACAACGTAAAGTAGGCAAAAAACCCTGATGTAAAATATGCAAATGCAGCAGCCGCGGTTTGTTGATGCTCTTTGAAAAACATGGCCTGACTGATTCGAAGTTTTAAGTTCTTTCTTACCTGACCAATTCATAGATTGTGAGCAGTTTTTTGGTTTATTCATGTGTGTAGATGCTCAGGCGCGCGTTGTTGGAGCAGCACTGACGCGTCTAGTGGAGATTGATGCTTTTGAAAAGCTCCTGGTGTAAATTCCGGGTTACTGGTTAAATGGTCTCTCATAGGTAGGTTCTGAATTTGTGTTGGTTTTTTTCCCCCATAGATGCATTTTGGAATTTGCATTAATCTAATTGAATTTGGGTGTTTGGTATTGAATTGCCATTTCTTTTTTTGAAGCTGGATGTGTCTTTGAATGTGCAGTTATGGTTTTGAATTTTGGTGCATGTTTTTGAATTTCCATTTGCGTTTGCCCCTCAAGCCCAAACCGTTACAACGCCTTTAAGTCTGTAACACTGTAGAAAATCTTATTAGTCACAGAACTAAACTCCATATTAAATCAATTTTTTCTATCTCAAGTCACAAGATCCATCCAGCTAGCTTCGGGGAGCTCTCAGAATCATTAAAATGTGAATTAAAGGCTTATAGAAACTGGACAGAAAGCCCTTCTAGCATCTTCCTTTTTTGACACTGCAGCTCTTCTCATCTTTGATCACGAAAACAGACTGAAAATCACTGTTCTTAGATCGGACGCTCTCTCTCTCTCACTCTCACACACACACATTGCAGACATGACTGCAAAAGAACTATGTGTAGAGTTTCGTCTGTAGAACGCATAGATTAGAGTGAATCTTTTATGTAGAAATGTCATGCTTTTTCCTGCTCTAAAGGGAAAAAAAATGATTCAACGCACACTTTTCTCCTATTGTGTTTTTGAAGTTATCTGTCAAGAAGACTAGATTTTCATTACAACAACTACTATAGAAAATATAAAGAAATGCGATTCCGTTTCCTACTGTGAAGATGTGTTACCTAGTTGGATGATTATTAAAAAATAAAGTGTTTATTTATATTTGAGTTTATAAAAGGCAACCCAGAGTAATGTTATCCTGAAATCTACATTCGTATGCCAAACAGATGCCTGTGCAATACCTCAAGTCATTTAAGTTCGTACAAGCCGTATGGCCACAATCATTGACTAGTCCGTGTCTGGTTAGTATTCATATTTTAAATAGATCTGGGACGGTACTGACAAACTAAAAACAGATTTTTTTCAGGACATGTTAGTTAGTTCATCAGTGGATAGGGTCTTAGTTTACCCACATTTGGATGAAAAGTATTTATTTACAGCAGAAAAGATCATTGAGTCATGCACTATTCCATGTTGGTTTTCGGTATAAATAGTTGTTTTCTTGCTTGAACTCCCAAGTCATTTGCAGTCTCCTCAAACATAGCTTGGATCAGAAAACTGGTCAGATCAAAGAGATATTTTTTCATTTGAGTACTTTTTCCACATTCTCTTTTAGTCAACTTATCAATCTGCAGGACATGTCTTCTAGAATTTCTTTGGTCAATCAATCCAATCTGGGCAAAACCTAAACAGAATTAATTTTGTTTTTGAAATTTTGATTCAACTTTGATTCATTATTCAGCCCTAGTCCTTAGGTAAGACACTTTTCCCATATTATCTTGTTTGGAAGTTAGGTGTACATGCGACCCACCTCTTCATAATGGTATTTCACCACAACAAGCAGCGGATTGTGATTTTGAAAAGTGGCTACTTGACATTTTAGAACATTACTATTATCACTCAGACAATAGTTCAACGAAATACAGGGATCTGGGAGAGGATATGAACACTTGAACTTAGGTTGCAGGATAGTAATAATGCCCTAATAGATTAATGTATTTAAGCTAATAAACCATAAATTGGTGTGATATCCTGATGGTACTTTACTAGTTTGCAGCGGTTTAGTGCCAAATGGTGAAGAAACTGACAAATACATGTTGAAAATTACAGAAAGTAATTGTTCTAAACAAAATCCCTGACATCTTTAAAAAGTGATGAAACGCAAAGACAACTTGGACACAACTGACTGTTTCCTGAGAAATTAAACAATCTGTTAAAATCAAATCAAAATATATGTAATTTATGTGAATTTTGGCCCATATGAACAATTCTAAAACCTCATAATTGCCAAATTGGGTTAAAACAAGCACTATGTTTTACTGTAAAACCTGTCATACGCACTTTTAACCCAGGCTGCTTGAGCCCTTTCTATGTGAAGCTTTCATGTTCTGCATATTGTCTGTGCAGCTATTTTGGATATAAACAAGTCAAGTGACTTTATGCGTAAAGCGTTAGTTGGCAAGTTTATTTTTGAAAAAGTTAACATCTTACCGGCATGTTCATTTCAGGTTTAGTTCATTTCTATCACTACTACAGTTTAAAATGAAAAATAACTTCGAGAGAACTCAGTGAACATTGAGTTGTCAATGATTCTTTACAAATCAGAAGAATACGTCACCAAAGGAACAAAGTGTGTTTAGGATGTGTTTGTCAGTGCAAATGCTAAAGTCTGACAATTTAAAATACATGCACAATTTCCTTTTGTCTTACCATCGTCATAAAGTGAGTCAGATTGTATACAGCTGCTACACCATATGCAATAATTTCTAAGTTTGTAATATATACACGTTTACTCCAATTTGTTTTTGCAATGAGGGTATGTGCTGCTCTATTTTGCCCAAGGTCATAACACCAGCATTACAGTGAGCAGAGACATATTTCAAACATGCTTCATCATCTTTAACAGATTTCCTTAGCGCTAAATACCTTAGCTAACGCGTGTAGTTAAGTGCTTGTTTGGCAACGTGCCGGTGCAGGCGTGTGTAAAAAAGAGACTATAAAAAACTATTTACCTTTTCAGTTTTATTGCACGCTGGGCTTCCCTCCTCCTCTGCTCTCATGTGGCAAATCCATGAAGTCTGTAGTCCAATTCCCACATCTAGCCAAAAGTTGTTGTTTTTTTAAACGTCCACAAAAAGTAAAAATTATGAGTGTCATTGAATTGAACTAGGCAAAGTCCTTCATCGATGCCGTTAAAGTGCTTAGGACTATGATATAATACTGACATAAGTAGTCAATTTGAGTTAAAAATTGTGAAATAACTGCTGTGTTTAATACTTTATAGAAAAACAATAATTTTAATGTCTAATTTATATTAACAAATGAGGAAAATTCCTGTTAAAAATTAATTATCAATTTGTATTCACATGATTATAGCCACGCTGAAAACTTAAATATTAAATAATTATTAGTTCACCATTTTGAAAGTTGCTGGTGTTTATTGTATAGCCGCAGTTAGTCAATTAAAAACACTGCAAACCAAAGTCCTCATCTGCTTTCGGCTCACTCAATATTTATAAAGACTCAATGACACTCTTTAAAAATGCATAGGCCATCTGTGCAGTTGTCAGTGCAAACAAACTTTGGCTAGCTGCCCTCCGTTTTCCCCATCACATCCAAATACGGCGGCCCTGAAGCAGAAGTTTTTCACGTTTAGTCCTGTTTTGTGCTTGACTTTTTAAAAAACTGCATAATGACGACGTTGTGTTCCTCTGGGCTGGAATGCGATGAGGTAGAATTATTTGTATCCGATTAAAAATGTTTTTTTTTTGTGGAATTGGAAGCAGGAATGTCTAAAAGTGTAGCTCAAAATTCAAGTCATTGCATTAGTCCTTAGCAATGACGGACAGAACAGGCACTTGAGCACCAGATTAGAAAGAAATGCAGTCCTCCCACCATAAGGCGGCGCTAAACCGAGCTCTCGTCCGGTCGAGGTTGTATCTGCGTGTGTTTCCGCTTTTCTAAAATCTTATTCAGCTCATCTGTAAAGGAATATCCGTTCGGCGATGTATTTGCCGAATCGCTTTGTCTTAAAAGTACATAGCTATTTCCGTTTATCCTTCGTAGCATGCTGGGCAGAGTTGATGATAGCCCGTTAGTGAATTCACAATCAGGGGACTGGTGATTCGGCGTGGTCGGGAGGGGCGGGGCTGGCGGCGGCGAATCACTAATGGACGTCGTATATCCTTCTCCAGGCACTATCTGCAGCAAGCCGCCGTTTTGGATATCTCCGTTGTAATGCTTGGCGCTACCGTTAGCATGACCGTTACAATGCGACGAAATGGTCTTGAGCTCCATGTTACTGGAGCTTCGATGCTTCCTGTTTTTGTTTGTTCTTTTGCTGCTGGGGTAAGACGCAGCGGCAGCACGCAAAGAGTACTTTCCTCGGTTGCCGACGCGTAGGCAGAATCCCACATAAAGTAGCACCACGGTTAGCACGATGCACAGACCTCCCAGAATGGTAATCAGCGTGAGGTACAGAGCTTCCATGTTTTGTGGGTTTAGGAGATTAGAAGTAGGCAGAAGGGGAGCGGGAAGTGGATGTAGCGGACGCTCGGTTGAAGTTGATTCCTCTGGTGTGGGTAAAGTGAACGTATTAAAATCCTCGGTGGTTCAGTGTTGTGTTGAGTAGGCGTGTCCACTTGAACGGTGATGTTGTAGGAGATGATAGGAACCCGGATGTTGTTCTCTGCGCCGTAGCAGGTGTAGAGTCCACTTTGTTCGGGTTTGGCATCGATAATGAGCAGCCCATCGGTGCCCGTGCGGACCCCAGAGCTGAGGCCATAGCCCTGCAGGTCGCGCCCGTCCTGGCTCCAAACGGGGGAGGCTAGGTTAGAGGTGACCTCACACTGGAGGAGCACGTCGTCACCCACACGCACCGATCGGCTCTTCTGCATCACCGCTGGAACAGAAAAAATAATATATGTTGATTTTGAAGTTACTTTCTTCTCCCAATTCCTAAAAGTTTATTGTAGAAAGCGCTACACACAGTTGTTATCCAATTAATAAACATTTTATTATCACAAACTTGTAAGTCACAATAGGACTCTTTGGGATGAAAGCTTATCGATTGTGTTTTTTAAAGAGTGAGGGATGAGTTACAAAGGTTAAATAGTAAATACACACTTCTTTTTTCACAGTTTGAAAATTAGGTATTTTGGCATTAAAGGTAAAACTTGATTTAAGCCGGTTGTAGATCACTCAACTTCAAATATAAAATATATAGATTTAAAAGTGCAGAATTAGAGAAAATTAAATTGTAAGACAGAACACTGTAAGGTAAAAGTTATTAAATAAAATAGAAGTTGGGAGATAAGGTCCTTTTCACTGCCGAGCTCTGCTGCTAGAGAAGAGCTGGTGTTAACTTGTTTGACAAAGATTGATTGTAGACGCAGGGAGAGGAAGGCTCAGCCTAAAACAGATTCCAAAACACCAGAAAGCTTGATATAAATCCCAGCTTGTTTTTGATCATACGACAGTTCTGAGTTTAATCTTGTCCCTGTCTCACTGAGGCTCACAACATTCAGAAATCTTTCAGCACAGATGCACAACACCTTGCAGTGTGTGCCACCTTAAAATAAAAAAAAAGCTAAAGTCACCATTTTTCTTATTATTTGAGATGGCGCATTTTAAGTTTCCATCACTCTTGTATGTAAATGCATCATAAAGTCTAACAATAGCTTTTGATTCATGAACAATCTTTGAAATTCATTTATCAGGGCAATTTATTAGGTTTTTACCATGGACCTACCGGCCATTTTTTCCCCTTAAAAATAAGATGCTACATTTTAGAGAAAACCGACTAATTAAAATTACTACTCACTCATTATGGTCACACATACTTAATAAGTTTCCTTCATTTTTCTCACCAAACCATCTGTTGTTTAGCCTGCGTGACTGTCGTTTTGCTAATTACCTCACTGTTTCTGAGTTTACAGTCAATCTCCAGCAGACATTTATCTTGCTTTTCAGTGATGCATTTCATATCTCAGCACAAGGCAGGAGAAGTCTCCTCTTGGACACCTCATGTATCTGACTCTCAGAAAGCTCTGCATTATTTATGTGCCTCCGTTTCCACAAACTTTGGCCAAGATGAAATGTTTCCTAACATGTGATCATACAAGATTGTTAACTGTGAAGTTAAAGACAGATTTTAATAAAAAAGAAATCTCTGAGGACGGTTCATGCTGGAATGTCTTATGAGATGTCAGCGATATTACATGTCATTTTTATTAAGCTGTCATTATAAAAACAATGAATATACTCTACTATAAATACTAAACATAAGCTAATATACCTGGTATGAAAACACACATTTAAGAAAATGCATGTACAATCTTAATTTTTTTTTTTTGCAAGGGCTTTACCTAAATAAAGTTGTTCACATAAAGGTCTGGTGTTTATAGCTATTGTTCATCAAACACGCTTATTGATAGTGAAATTTAATGTTTTAAATTGTAACCTGAAACAAAAATGTATATTTGACCCCATGTCAGTCCATCTACTGGCTGCAAAGTAGATTACACAAGCAAGATGTGTTAGCGTGCTCTCAAAAGGCTAATGAAGGCATTCAGTTGAAATAAATGAAATGTGGGCAGACGTGTGGCAGGGATTTATGGACTTCAACAGCACAGAAGAAGTATGAGCTCAACCTATAGCAAAAAGTTATGTTTTCTTTTCTAAAAATGAGAAAGAATTTGAAGGAGGCCTAAGATTTAAAAATCAAATGTTTGTTTACTCAAAGTTGTTTGGATTGAGTCATGCAAGTTTAAGTAATGTCCTGCAACTGATATTTAAGTGCTCAGAAATTCCTGTTTTCACCTGTCACCGATCTCTGCCCACTTGTCAAGATTTGTATGCTTTTACACAAAACATTTAACTGGCCAGCCAGATGGTTTATCTCGCGGTATTTGTGAATTCACAAACACGAGATAAACCATCTGGCCTTCGTCCGGCTCGATTGGTTTGGGAGTCCGAAACGGCCGTGGTTCGGCCCACTCACATCACAGCAGCGTGGTTTTGAGGCCCAATCACATTGTAGCAGGGCGGGCTAACACGGGCCGTTAGCTCCCCGGTGCCGCAGCCGAGTCTGATTCAAGCTAAACGAAGACGGCGGCTTCCGTGGATGTACGTGGTGTCTGCTGCTTTTGATGCGGTTTCAGTAGAAATACGGAGGAATGTCTTTTTGAAAGAAGAGCAGTATGTGTGACCGACACGTACTTGTTCTATCCCAAGCGGACATACACCATTACGAGTTGTTGCAGTGATTGGCTAGCTCAAATAAGGTAGGCCCCACACCCAATCAGCTCGAAGTATTTCACTAAACGCCCCCCTTTTCTCGAACACTTTCAGCGAGTCAAGTCCCAGATGGATATAGTGAGAACTCAGATAGGAGTTCAACACAGATCCATCTGGCGTGAGCCAGGTTACAAAACATTCAGATTCAAAGCAAAACAGGCAGGATTAAAATTTCAATTTTCTTTACACCATCTTTTACTACCGTTATATTGAAACATTCACAAAAGCACCCTTTAAATTACACTGCTGTGCGTGTAATAATAAAAAACTACTTTGTTAATGGAGCTATACACGAGTAGGAGAGCAGATGTTTTATAACTTATAGACACGGTATCTGATGTCGCGTTTGTATTAGTGCTAATGAACATCGGCTGAGTGATATGGAGCTCTAATTGGAGCGGAACTGACACAAGTTTGATGTGTGGGCGTTAAAGGTTGATTAGCAAATTGTGACGCGTCTTTCCCTGTACAAATGCGTCTATTTATATTCCTAAATAATTAGCCTGACTTATAGCTGTAACAACCTAGCCTCTGACACGTGTTATTGCCTAATTAAGGCTATTAAACAAGTGTAAATGTCTGAAAATGCGGAGGGTGAACTATGGTGTCGCGAAAGAACAATGAGGGGGCAGTGGCAGTGGCTACAAATGAACAGATTGAAAGTGCAAAGTGAGACGAGACATTTGCCTGCCCCGAATACCAAGTAGATTCTTCTGCCGAGATAAGAAAATGTGATTTGGAGAGGAGAGGAGTTTGCCAGCACAGTATGTCTAATCACGTTTTAAAGAAGGGCCCTCTCATGACAACTTAGCGTCTCAGTCTTTCCGCACCACTCCTTGGTTTTAATGACTGTTTATCAAGCTTCCAGAGCTTTTCCTGGAAGCACAAGCTAGATTCTTTCAGCATTTTCTTTTTTTTTTTTTACCTTGATGATAGTTTTCACATCCTCGACTGCCATGTTGGATGTCCTGGATTAAAGTAGATCTGTGGATGTAAACAAGAATAATGGTGAAAAAATGTCAGTATGTGTAGTGTTAATGTAATGCTTTGCTATGTAAAATGTATTCTACAAACAACACTGGATAGAATGTTTATGCAGTATACAGTACTATGTAACGTGGGCTCATATTGACAATTAGTTAGAGTTCATGATAGAAAGTTTTAGTTTCAGGGTCTAAAAAGTATTGATTGATATGTAATATAATATACAGTATATATACTGTATATTTTTTTTTTCATTCAGAGATTGTAATACAAAAAACAGTTCTTCTTTATTCAACTTTTGGGTTTTAAGCAAGCTTTTGTGAAGCTTAAGATCAACAATTAGACAACTCATTTTGACAACTCTCTTTTCTCCAAGTTGCTTTTTGGTGGCATTAACTTTGACTCAAGCTAAATGAAACAAGTTTTTAAAAGGCCTCAATTTTGTGTAATCAACACATAATCAAATAAATGTATGGGTTCGATCAATAAAGTAACAGAAAAATGAGAACAATAATTACTCCCTTACAGAAATCAAAATCAATGTGTTTTGAACTTTAGTTTCATTTTAGATTACCTGATTTAACATATTAACATACTAGATTATGTGATTGATGCCAAATATATCTTTGAAAAAAAAAAGACAGTAATATTGGTTACAACGCCTTTTTTAAGTGTATCTCGTGTACCTTATGTGCATTTGTATCCCATTAACAGATATTATTAGCTTTTTTCACAGCTTTAACAGTGCAGCTATTTTTATAATGACTCATCGTTTGCTTGATTTGCATTGACTTTAGCTTGTTGTGTTTGTGTTTCGTACATATTTACCAAGCACTGATAAAACCATAACACTCGTACATACTTTCTATTTGGCAGTTTCAACAGATGCGCGTGTTTATCTGATCGAGTGCAGCTCTTGTCAGGCTTGACCTACGCTAGATTCCTGGTATGATTTGATGTGCATTGATTAGCCAATACTGAACGCAGTTAAGCCTAACTGTCTGCTATACAGTCACACTTTTACTCCTTTATAGCCTTCATAATCGGATTGTACCCAGACAGCATCTCTATCACGTTTTATCAGAGCACAGACTCACGCTATGTTTACGGTCTTTGTCCAATCACGTTTGTGCCAGTGTTTGGGTTACACAACGGCCCTGTGACAAGTCATGGTGATATACAAAACAAAGGTAGTGTGCGTCATGTATCCACCTGTTAGAATGAGGTAGGACGTCCACACAGCTGCCCCCGTCCCAGGCGCAGTGAGGATCTCGAGAGAAGATGCAGTCGTAGCAGGAGGTGTAGCGAGAGCAGGAGGACAGGGGCAGCTGAGCACACCTGACAGGAAACTCACATAGACACTCATCTGGAAGGAAGAATCACAAAGACTTTTATTCATCTCTGTGAGGAAATTCATAAGTTTACAAAACTTAATTATTCATATTGATATTCCAATGAAAACCACACGTCACGACCCAGGACCAGTTTAACACCACTGAAACTGCAATGTGCAAGAGCAAGTAAAGTAACTCAATAACATTTTAGAGAGTAATCTTGTAATACAAATATTACTGGTAATATATAACACATTACATGGGTAACATGCCCAACACTTCTCATTATTGATCATATCAGTGAAGAGTTGAAATGATGATTTGGCTCTTCAAAAGCAAAAGAAAATTGAATTTTGTTGACAAAAGTATTAAGAGCGCATTTCTCCACTCATCTAAATAGATACAAACTAAAATCACTGACAATATTTAAAATCCAATGTATTATGTAGTGTGGAAATATAAGAAACACAACTCTTTAAAACTCTCTGTGATTCATTAAAATCTTCTCCAATATTGAGTATTATTATAAACAGACGTTACGGCACATTTGTCTTGTAAAATGACATGAGTCTGTTTTCATGTCACACATTAAGCTGAGTGCACTTCAAACCAGATGCAACTGACTGTTTCTCACCCAAAACACCTCTTATCAGACAACCATAAATCCACTAGAAGTGTTTGTACACGGACCCACTTCTACTATCTAGGCTACTCTGTAGATAATTGTTTTTAGTCTTACTGAAGTCTCAAGTGTGATAGGCTTGGTCAAGTGAAACTAAAATATTTTTATGTTTTACTTGTTAGACTTTAAAACAGCTACAAATTTATTTAGGTTCTGTTCTGAAAAGTTTGGGTAGTTTGTTGTAGACGTTTGTGATTTGCAGTTGACTGTGTCAGTGGACTGACCTGCTCTGTGGAGACAAGTACATTGCTCACAGGCTCCGCCTCCTCCAGCAGCTGCAGCTCCTCGATTATGTGCAGTTGACCTTCCACTTGGACAGCCTTGTGCAGCCAGCCATCGTCTGGGGACAGACAGGAGCAGCAGGACGTTTTGTCACATTGGAGTACAGGAAGTCCCTCATTTATAACACTTTTACACCATTTCTGGAGTTTCTTCAGTAGACTGTGAAATTGTCGTTCTCTCTGTTGTCAAAATCAGCCAAGGCACTACAGAATAAAGAGCCCTCACAAAAGGCTGCAAGAAAAGTTATGATTTTACTGCCTTAGAAAATGATTTTACATTTTCTGTGGTGAACTTCAAATCAAAACAAATGATGACGCTGTTTTGGACAGTAAATCAATGATGTGTACACTGGCAAATGTGGAATTTTGTACATAATAAATGTGATTTTTCTATGCTGATATTGGCTTTCAATTCTTTTTGACCAAACGCTGGGTGTACACTCACTGTGAGTCAAGTGTGGTTTAGGACCTGCGCAGGCCCCTTAGGACTTAAAAGTGCTTGAAAACATCACACCCTGATACAAGGACCACGGAGTGCGAGTTCATTTTAAAAGAAATATATTATGCAAAATCTACTGTGCTGAGCTTTGTGTTACAACATTGTTTCTTAATCATTAGTTTAGTCAAAGTTCTATATTAATTGATTCATGCATTTCTAAAATAATCCTGTATTATCCTAAAACTAAAACTTGAGTAAAACAAAATGTCTCCTTTAATATAACCATTGTACATTGCATGTTATTAAAATAGGTTCCAATGTAAAAACTTTGAAACACATAGCTCAAAGGTCTAAAACAGAATGGTCACCATACACACCTGTGCCTAAGTATAGGACGTGATAGTCTTGTCCGTCCACAGCCTGAGTCACATGCACTGCTAACTGTGTGTAGTCGGTGGTCCTCCTGAACAACACAGGTCTCCGGTCAGCGGGCTGGACCTGCTGGACATCAGAGGGTGCCTCCTCACAAAGTCCAGCACATCGTCTGGTAGAGAGGTGGACATGTTTATGCCCCTGGCCCGCAAAGAGTCTGTGATGCACTGTACAGAGGGAAAAGATTCTGTCAGAAATGTGCTAAGATCATATTCTCAAAGCATTTTATTTATTCTGCATTTATTGTATGTACATGTTCAATCTGAACTCTGACAGATGGATTCTCACAATCTTTGTGGGTTCACAAACACTTGAAAGGCCTGTTCACACCGCAGAGTCAAAGCGTCAAGTGTATATTTAATTTATATGGTGAACACGTTTTATCCTTTCTCCTGCAGCTCAAAACAATAAATTATAATAAGCTTGATAAATAGCTGAAATATTGTATTCTACTATTAATGAATAGTTGGCAACAAAATATGAATTTATTTAATTTACATAAATTACATCAAGCAAGAGTAAACTACAGTGTTTTTGAAATAAAACATTCTGTTTGTAAGTGCTCTTAAATCGAGTTGTCCTCAAGCGACATGACTTTAGCCTTGGGTGTAATTCAGTAAAAAACTTGTATTCACAGCTCTAGTCAATCACTATGGTTACTAAGAGACTTCTACAAAGAAAACCAAGAGCAAATTTTGAATCTTGTGTGGGTGAATAACACAGATCTGTGTTTTTGAAAAATCTAATATTAATTTTACTTCAGAGCACAAGCACAAGCACAAAAAATACTATTAGCCTCAAACAACACAACTGTGCTTTGATATTTAAAAGTATATGACCTAGAAGCAAGTATAAATTTGAGGAACAACTCCTCAAACATGTACTGGTTTTGCACCAGTACAGACATATTGATATCCATGTGTCTTTTAGCTCCGATCCCTCAGACTGGTTCACTCTGGAGTGTCCCTGCTGACCAACTGTTTTGTATTGTAATTGCAGCTGTCTGAGTCAAAACAAAATCGGATCTGATTATAAAATGTAATATTCTCTATGATGTAAGAAGCGTGACTATGAGGGCAAAACTCATGTCTGCCACTGGAAGTTGTGAATAACCTGAATAAACTCACTGGATGAAATAATTAGGCTGCTGAGAAACAATTCTGCATGTGAGCAAAATGTGTAGAATTTCAAAATGTACTTCTAAATCTGATTTTTTAAATGCTAAAAGTTAAGTTTAGCACCTTTAAATATGTGGTAGATGATAACACAGTACTAAGATACATACACTTTTGTATTTGTATCTAGTATCTATACTGGCTTCATCAGTTAAGATAAAAATGGTAATTTTGGTCCTTTTTTACATTCTTTGCATAAACATGAATGACATGGGGGTATTGTCAGTCAACATTAAATGATAATGTTAGATGTAAACTTTTGTTACATTTACTTGAAATTCAGATTCAGAACTTCAGGTGATCTTTCTTCCCAGATTGCCCAGTTCTATTCACAGTGTACAGTATTATATACATCTTTAATCCAAAATAAAACGATGAGGGCTCGGAGTCCAACTTGTGCTGACATGTTCTGTCCTAAAAACTATCCACAGCTGACTCACAACATCTCCTCTTTCTCTGTCCTTTACATAAATTCATCCAGCTCCAAAGGCTTTCACGCTCCCTCCTTCAAATCCCTGACCTCATCATCACTCTTTCTATGCAGAAGTGAAATTAAGCCCCACCATGTCGGCACAGGGGCGATACTGTAGTAGTCATTTGTTTGCAATTGGCTGCTCTAAGCCTCTGTATGATGAGTCTGGGGATTTCTCTGGAAATAAATATGTTGCTTGTGTTTACAGCCCTTGGGAATGTTGAGTATCAGTCCTCATCATCTCGCTTTTTAATGCATGTGTGGGTACACTGTAAAAACACCCATGAGCAGAAACTATATGAAGCCAGGATTCTTTACTTTGTTCTGTTAAAAATATAAAAGTAAATGTACTAATACTTTAGTTTCACTCTCATTTCTTGCTAAATTTGCCAATGGAAGAATTTCATATTTCAAAAGCAATTTTAATCCTCTTCTGGCTGACAAGACGAATATTACAATGTTTCCTCATGGCATGGAGTAAATCTAGGGATGAAAATCAAAACTACTAAAGACACTACCTGTTTTTAAATCAGTTTTGCACCAGTACCTACAATTATGTCCATTTAGAATTCTTTTTTAATTAGTTTGCATTGTACATCTAATAAAAGAGCATTTACTCCCTAAAACTCAGATTAGGCTTGTTTGTTGTTAGCCAAATGATTAAAATACACACAAGCACACTTTCTGGGTTGAAATTAACAAATGATCTATTCATTAAACGTAGAAGGGACATTGCAAACTAATTTTCACTTGAAAAGATACTGTGAGAATATATGTGTGCTGGGGCAAAACTTTTTTTTTTTTTAAACAAAATTTTGGTATAACCTTTAAGCTTTATTACAATACAATACAATAAATAATACAATAATAATAAAAAAAAAATCTTTTACAGAACAAAGTGAAACAGTTTTTTGTTGAGTTTTTCATTTTGTATGACTTTACTGCACTACAAATGTATATATATTTAAAAAACAAGCTATTCCTTAGTGTGAGTGGGCTGCATCTCTACAAAAATGACTCTTACTTTGCCCGGAGAAGCTTCTTCTCGCTCCTTTTCAGGCAAATGTTATTGCTTTAGCTGTAATATTCCACAGTATTTTACATATAGATTTTATGGTTAGATCGTATGGTTTTCTTGAAATTATGAGGTTACTTGAAGTTCCAGAAAGCTACATACTAGCCTATGTCTTTAAAGCTTTTATATGTATAATTTTCAAATATAAATTTTGTAATTCTCCATAAATCAACTTATTGGGATGAGTGCTGATTGGCTGTGCAGACATTTGAAAAAGTTGTTTTGTGAAAAATTGTGATGCAAGAGCTATGAATGAGTTTAAATCTTACATCAGTTTGAATCTTAAATCAGCTTTAAGTTTTACAGTGTATTCCTTCATTGCATTGTTTGATAACTCCCAATCTAAACTAGATCTGATCTCACAGAAGGCATGCGAGGCTGCTTTTGTCGTGTGTCTCTTGTATCTGCTGTTGATGTGTTTACCGTTCCGGGCCGGGGGTCAGGGATCTTCCCACTGTACTCTTTCCACTTGGAGCCCGAGTTCTCCGTTTCCATATAGGGCCCTTGGAAAGCCTCCTGCACCTCAGCCAGAGAGAAGCGACACACCGCAGACGCTTTGACGTTCTTCCTACAGACACAGCGCGCGAGTGGGACAAAATGAGAAAGAGCAGGCGGCGCACAATAACAGTTAGAGCAATAAACCCCGGGTTGTCATAGTAACGAAGGCGTAAGTACAGTGGGCTGCTAAAGTATGAGAGAGGGAAAGGAACAGGATGAAAGCAAAGGAAGACAGATAGCAAGTGCACAATCAGATAAATAGGGGCACTGGAAAGTAAGAACAACACAGGCAAGTCCAAAGCCGCAGTAAGTCACTTTTATGGAAGAGTTTTGACAGTGTTTTGAGTTTATTTATTTTTCCATAACAGCCGGCGTTCACAGAGGTAGCGAATCAAGACCAATTACAAATTTCTTGTTTTGCATGAAGACATTTTGGGGGTCGGATACTGTTCAAAGTGCACACAAGTCCTGAAGCTTTCACATTTAAGAGAAGATTAAAATATGAACTGTTGCTTGTGCCACATTGATGTAGGTTGTAGGAAAAGTTGACATTCTGTCTTGTTTGCATCCTGTGCTTTTTATCTACAAAATGCTGCTACTAGTCTTCGCAAAAAGTATTTATCTTGTTAAAAATATCATTTCTAGTGTTGGCTTGTTAATTTATCAAACAATAGTGTCAGGTCTGTTGTTCAAACCTGTTGCTCTTTTAGTGAACATATAGTAGTTGCATAAAACCTAATTTATTTATATTTAAAGGTAAAATCTTTACATTAAATACCTTTAAAGGGTTCATACAGATATTATTTTAAAGGTGAGGTAGCTAACTTTTTTAGTTGTAAATTTGTAAACTTTGTGCTTTCCACTAAAAGTATGTAGTAAATACAGCACATTGTGAAATAATGAGACCTCTGAGTACTTTCTGAACTGAATAATAAAGAATTTTAGTTCTCATCAGGAGTCGAATGCTGTGCTCTGATTGGCTGAGCTGGGGTGTTCCTCTCCAGTTTCACTTTGTTGTTTGTAAAAAGAGGTTTATAACCATAAATGCATCCAAATGAATAAATGTCGATATTAACCATGTCTTGAAGGATTTAGGAGAGGAAGTGTCAGATTTAAAACCTAAATTGTGTCTGCAGTGTAAAAATCAACTACCTCACCTTTAAGTCATTTCCATGACTTCCAATCAACTTAGCAAGACTTACACTACTTTTCAAAAGTATGGGGTCATTTAAAATTTTGAAAGGAAAGCAGTTTTTCTTCAATGAATATAACTAAAACATTATATACATACATTGGTAATGTGGTAAATGACTATTATAGCTGCAAATGTCTGTTTTTTGGTACACTATTGAGAGGCACATTTCCAGCAACTACCACTCCAGTTTTCTAAATGTGTTTGCTCATTGTGTCAGAAGACTAATGTATGATTAGTAAATCCTTGTGCAATCATGTTAGCACAGCTGAAAACTGTTTAGCTGGTTAGAGAAGATATAAGACTGTCTTTCTTTCATGTGAAACTCAACAGTCTATTTTTGTTGAATGAAGGCTATTCCATTAATGGAAAAAAACAAAGTAGTCTGGGTGACCCCAAACTTTTGAACGGTAGTGTAAATACAATAATTTCACAGATTTCTTAACATACATAGCAAATGAAAATATTTTAAACTTGATTCAGTGACAATATAACTTTATATTGTTGTGTGAAAGTGAATTTCAATCCTTTCCAAAAAGTTTTCTGGGCCTGGAAATTATACTAGAAATTTCCATTAATATTCCAGGTTTTCCATGAGTGTACGAACCCTGTTTTAATATAACGAGTACCAGGGGCTACTCGAGAGATGATTAAGCAGTCTAGTGGGTCCTCAGGGCTAAAAAGTTTGGGAACCACAGTCACAGACTACAGAACATAATTTTTTCTTTAAACAGTAATATCAACAACAAGCTTCTAAGTATATAATCAACTCTTTTCACTCCACAAAACTGAAGTCTGTTAAATAATGACCAAAATTGTAAAGCTGTTCACGTTCCCACATAAACCTAACGCCCTCTAACTCAACTTCAATCATTCTATATCCTTTGTAAAACTCCTTTAAACTCTCTAATAGATTTTTGTCTGTTTACAAAAAGTGCCCTCTTCAATTTGTCTTTCATCTCACTCTCTCTCTCTTCAATCGCGCAAGCTTATCGATTGTCCCTGTTTTATCTCCATCAGACTCATTTACATTTGTCTCCTCTCTCTGAAAACCTGACAAGCCCGAAGCTCGCTCGCACTCACCACTCCAGTCCGAAAATGCCGAAGAAGAGCGTGTCTTTTGGTGATGTTGCCGGCAGGAAGAAGATACTGCGCAGCATGTTAAAGTGAAAGTTGAACTCGGGCAGGGAGCAGATGAGGCGCGCTTTGAGGAAGGATGTCCAGCGCTTCTGCAGAGTCAGGTGGCCCCCTCTGTCGCCCTGTGAGAGCAGAAGGGAACGTCATGGTCAGGAACACACAAATACAACCAGTGTAACTAACGACACAACTTGGAAAACCCATCTGTTATCTTTGAGTTTAGAATTATCTTTTACTTAGCAAACAATTAAATATATTTATCGGTGCCAATCCAGTAAATTTTGCTGGATCGGTTATCAACTGCATGATATCTTTTCAGTTGATATCATTGCTGTGCCTTTAATTGGACTCAATGAGACAAATTTACTGGCTGGTGTTGATCCAGAATATCATAAGGTTTGGCAGTTTATTCAGATTAAGTTGTGAAGTTGTGTCTTGCACTATAAATAACAGTAGCATAACACTATATGACCAAATTTCTGAATTTATGTTCTGAAAAGAAAAAAAAAGTTATTTTAGTTAGTATACCTGTATGGGTTGATATCCGGTATCTGCAGATACTTAAAGCCAAAGTATCTGAATCCGTATCAGAACTTAAAAGGATCGATGCACACCTATGTTTATTCTATTACGTTTATTAGTTATTATTTTATTTGAATAAACCAGCTAAAATGTCTATGAAATCACCATTAGAAATAATACATAAGCACAGATAATATTGTCTAAGTACTTTTTTGGATTTCTTTTTTTTTTTACTTAGTTTGAAATGTCCTGTCTATGTCTAACAAGAGATTGCTTGTTCCTTAAAATTCAGGAAGTGTGCCTATTATTGTTTAAGGCATAGTGCTAGTTTCTGTTAGCATAAGGAGCTCCACAGTGACCACTAGCAGCTTCGTTCCAGAAGTACTGATTCCTAGAATAATGTCTGATAGACCTCAGAAAAAATATATACATATATTAAATGTTTGAAAATTTCTCTGAGCTAATCTGTGTTTTTTTAGACTCAAAACAGTCACGCTTTGGATATCAGCTGGCAGCACATAGCTTGTTAGCCCACGGCATGCTCAAGATTACTCAAACATGCATGAACCGATCCAAATACAACTGAGTAAACTAATGATAAGAGAAGACTGGTTTAACATAGCTTAAAAAAATGAGAAAATCCATTTTACATATTCCCCTTTTAAAGTAAATGTCCTTTCACTCCCTTCCTCCACCTTATTACCAACACAGCTGCAAATCTATAAGCCTCAGCCTCTCCATTTCCCTACAAACATTATTCATTCCCATCCACACATCACTATTTGGGTCCTAAGCACCAATGTTTACTCATTCAATCAGCTCTGCATTGAACCTCACTCATTTAGTCAGCCCTGGGTGAACTGAGGACAAGGCACAGCTAAGCGGGCGGCTCAAGGTTGGACATGAGCGCCTAAAGAGTGCAACAGATGGCAGAGGAGAGCGCTAATCAGACTGTGAATGAGCTGAGGGCTTCCCATAGGTGAGATCTACTCCAATCCACAGGTCTGTTTGAAAGATTGTCCTTCAAAAAGAGTCAGGGCAGCTCACTGTAGGGGCTTTTCAAACAGTGACGCACAAATACAGTTCCTTTTCACATTTTCCCTGAAGCGCAACAAAAGAGAAGCTAGATTCAAGGCCACGGTTTATTCCTGTCAAAATAATGTGACATCTCTTTCAGCAGAAGTCGCACACAGTTCTTCTGTTTTTATGTGCTGCGAGGGCTGCGGTCCAGACATCTGTTCACATGCAAGTATAATGTGAGCTGCATTTACAGTAGCATTAGTATATTATACAGTTTAACTATAATATTGTGTATTTGTAATGTGGTATATTAAATGGACCATGTTTTTTCTGGTTATAGAGGAGACAAGCAAATGACAAACCAAAACAGTTACAGAATGCTTTTTGTTGATATTTCTGCCTGCAATCCAGAATATGATTTACACAAATTTATATATGTACTAATTAATTTGCCAGAAATGCAAATAAAACTAGTAAAGTTCTTGAGTTAGGCTCATTTGAATCAAGTTTCTTTATATGATATTCTGCGTGTATTTTGCGTGTATTAGTAGACACATACCATACACTCAATATGATGTGTTTTCTGCCCATGTAGCTGTTAAAAGACTAACTGTAGTTGTCTCCTTTCTCTCCCCACAGTCCCACAGTCCATCCATCAGCAGCTGTGTGTTCCTATAATCACCTCAGGGCCTTGTTACCAGCTCGTAGCCTATCATCTGTTATAGAGCCCTCTCCGCCGCTCAGGACTCCATATATCTCTTCACATCTTTACAGAAGACTTCCTCACCTTACACACTCGTGCTACCCGTGCCACCCGGCTGCTGCTGCCGCCGCTGTGGGCTCCGTTCTGCTCCTCCGCTCGCTCCGTGAAGAAAAAGTAGATTTTATCGTCGTCTCCGGTCGGGCTGTTTGCGCTTTCGCTCACCAGGGCCGAACCCACGAAGTCTGCTTCTGTAAAAGAGAGATCGGCGCAGTGCGTTTCAGCTTAGTCAGAGTTCTTTAGGAATGCACTATGGAGAAATGAATTTCAATTAGGCCCCGAAAGCTGCAGGGTGTGCTAATTGTGTAAACACAATAAAGTTTTGAGAGAATACCAAGCAAAACCATTTTAATTCTGCTAGTGTAGGGGAGTGTAACTATGTCCATACTAAACAAATAAAAAGCTTCCTCAAATGTGTCCTGGGATTCACAATTACAGGATTAGATTTTTATCACAAAACTGCCCAGCCCTAAGCTCACTTAAAGCATTTCTAGCCAAAGTCACAGAGGGAGAAAACAGAATTTACCAATTTATGTATGAGGGGACAAACATTTAGTACTTTGTTGTGTTGTGTTAATTTATTCACATCTAAACATGAAAAAAATAATAAAATAAAGTTTAAACATTTTGAGAGGTTCAAATGTTGGGATTTTGGGGTAAAACAGACAAAGCTTTAATCAGGGAAGCTTTTTGTTACTGCCAGAAGTGGTCAATTTTTCAGAATCAGTAATTTCTTTGGATCATATTTCAGTTGAGTACTTATTACTTTGACTCCACTACATTTCTAAAAGAGTCTCTAAGTAGAAAGTACTTTGGTCAAACAAGTTTACATTTTTTTGTCTTATGTAAAGTCTTATGAAGCTCATAGATGTGCTGCTATAAACTCACAACAGACACAGTTTTCCTGCTGTTATGTTTCTATTTGGACATTTTATAGTAATCTATTTTAACCTATTTCACAGTTTGTCAAAAATGTCTGCAGTTCTAACCAGCTTTAAGTGATCTTAGTCGTGTGTGTAAGCTAAATAAATTGCTTTATAGCTATATAGCATTTTTATTTTGTATTTTATTTACTACATCTCAACTGTATTTTCTAACTTTGGAAGGTGCAAAGTTCTTAAGAACAACTTTAAAAATTATTGGTAAAAAGTACTTTCATTACTTAAGAAGATTCTACAACTAATATTTCAGTACTTTGACTTTTTGTATCGACTGAAAACTTTTGCTCAAGTCAAGAAATTAAGTAAAGTGACCATTTCTGTTCAGTGCTTGCAAAAAACCTGGATGTCCGAAGGCAGGAGCCAACATTATGACAGAACTATCAGTGTTTATCAGAGCAGACCTGTGAATCTTCTAAAAATGACTCCTTTTGTGGGCCGCTAATTAGCCAAAGACGTCTTAGTGTTTGCAGTCCAGCTCAGACACCTCATTTGTAAAGCGGTGCAGTGACAGTTGAAAATAAACTCACCACTGAGCCAGCGCGTGGGTGCGTCCTCCGTCTTCAGAGTGGGAGACGGAGAGTTGCGGCGGATATCTGGAAAACTCCGGAATTCATACTTGGTGGCTGTGTAGATCTGTTGGTCTAATGACATGAACAAGTCAGTGTGAGCGAGGTAAATTAGGCACTTATCATTGCACTAATAGACTTCAGTTATGCATTAAGTAGTGTGCACGACTCCTGATTACAAGTTGCAAGTAATTTTAAATATTTTACTGGAGCTGATCATGTGACTTGAACTGAGCAGTAAAGTTGTATATTCTTCTTACATAATGGTATCTTAGAAGTAAAAAAAATTGTGTTTCAAGGAATAATGCAAGACAGATAAACCTGGTTGAGCTATTGTTTTCCTCTGGTTTCTGAGGCAAAGTAAATTTATTTCTATAGCACAATTCATGCACAAAACAATCAACAACACTTTGAATTGAAAACAATTCAAAGTGCTTCACAAAACAGTATTATTGTCTGCAGAAATAATCTCTAGGGGATCAAAAAAGCATACAAAAAAGCATACTCCAAGTACATAGAATTGATTGGCCCTGTTAAAATTCTGATAATTGGCTATCAGAAGAATAACCAACCCAACTACTGTGAACCAATTAAAAAAACGCCTCGCTAAAATGGTCTAAAACCTATTTCTAAGCGTTAGGACCACAAATAACTGTCTAGACTTTTAAAAGTAGCCTGAGTAAATCTCACTTCTGCATATGACAAATGTCTTGTGTATGCGTGTGGATGCATACTGTAAAAACTACATACAGATACCAGAATTACAACACTACTCGCTGACTCCACTGAAACCTGAATATTTGGCTCCACAACAAGATGCAACAGCAAAAGGTCACAACATCCATATCAGTATTTCATCTGCATTCTGCTGCTTCTCATTAAAAACATTATTGAGTCGTCTGTTGACCTTTTCAGGGGTGGTTGGTCTTACCTATAATAAGGCCTGTGTATCCAGTGCTGGGACCGTAAGGACACTTGTCTCGTCCTTCTTCAGGAGAAGACATCTCAAAACTGGTTTCATCCTACATAGAAATACATGATTCTTAGTTACACATTCATAATGTCAGTTTTACCTGCTGACAGCTAAAAACACATTAGCCTTAGGCAACAACATTTCATATTTATTATTCACTGCCGTCAGTTCATCAGTTTCTTTTTAATATAGTTTTATTTTATTAAAGACAAGCTGGTCGTGATGGATTCAGCAAAGCACAGTCACCTTCCATAGAAGACATCCATCACAAAAATCAAACCTATTAGTATTCGTTTGGTGAGAAGATATTTCAAGTAAATATTTATTGTAGTTTCATATCAGTCAAATGGCAGTTTGTCAAAAATGTAGAAGAAAAAAATCCTTTCTAAATGCAGGGATTATTTAGAAGATTAATTAAAGAAAAATAATTGTCGTCATTTACTTTCAGTTGTCAGATATTGTTAACTATAATTATTTGGCCCGTGTTTACAGTATAGTTGCGAAAAGAAAAGTTGACATCTATATGCTGTATTCATTCCCAAGTCCTTGAGTTTCTGAGCTGTCATGTCTAATGTGAGAGAGAGAAAGAGAGACATTTTTATTTAAATATATATATACTTCATTTTTTTTTTAGACTTGTCTGAGCCTGGGGTTATGATATGAACAAGTGACAACAACTTCTATAGTCAGTGAGTGAGCTTAAATGATTAAGACCATTTGATGATGATCTGACTCCACACAATAGTAATATCACTACTTTTTTTTTACTTTTCCAACTGCAATGAATCATAAGTATTTTTCTATTTGAAAAAAAAAATTGAAAACAGGAGAAAAAATAATAAACTTTAGTAAAACCAGGAAAAAACTTGTAAGAATCTTAACCTTGAATGTTGTTTAGTGGGTTTTAGCTAAATGAAGTTTGATGCATTTGACATGTCTGTAATCTCGCCTAAGTCTAAGTGAAGAGTCTAATCGCAGCTTTGTTTCTCACTGGACTCACTATATATGCACAGAGAGGTCTGAAGGCGTTAGTCCCACACATGTACAGATGGGTCGAGTTGAATCTCTGAAGCAGTCGGATGTGATTAAAACACTCGGTCTGAAAAATAAAAAAATAATTTAGTAAATACGCTACAGTAAGAAAAGAAAAAAAAACATTTATGAGAAAACCAGATCAACAAAACAACAGCTGAACTACCCACCTTGTTATCTTTTCCTTTGGTCAGACATGCTGCTTCTGCTCTGGGGACGCTTCCCACTCAATCTGCAACAAGCACATCGGCTTACATGAGTAATTAGGGATGTCCAGGTTCTTTGGTTCATTGTTATTCATGATTATGCGGGTATCAAACCAATGGAGAGAACAGTAATAATTGATTGGAGGCAATAAAAAAAAAAAATCATGTTAAGTCAGTGCTACAAAAACTGTTGAAATTGTGAAACAGCCAAGGTCTCAAGTTCTGTAGTTCACAGTACTGTATTCAATCAACTGGTCACAAATAGAATTACTGTACATAAGGGAAAATGTCAAACCTTATAGGCTAATACTGCAGAAATGCTTATGCCATCACTTTTTCAGAACAGTGTTTTTTGAGGCTCAAAGGAGAAAGAATAGTAGAATGATGAATTAGCTGGTTTCATTTCACTTTGTGGAAATGTCTGACATCGCATCATTGGGGCTCATTTGCTTCACAGGAGGCGGGGGCTTTTTAAAATTAACCAATTAGTGCGTTTTGGTTGTTTTGTCATCCAGGAAGTAGTGCATAAACGTGTGTCTGTGATTGTTGCCATTTCTATGTGATAAACTTGCAAATTAAAAGGTACAATATCATATTCTAAGTTAATATTTAACACAAGTCAAAAGAGCAAAACATGTACAATCTACTATTTCAACTCGCGTTGGTTCTGGCCAACAACACTTCGCTCCTGCTCGCTGATTGGACAACCATACTTCCTGCTTTTTGGAAATTGTCTGCAGTCCTGCGATGCCTGACAGTAGCTGGAGTAAAATAGTTGAAGACACTATGTGGCACGAGCCTGGCTAAAAGAATAGTACCTCTAACTGATTTTAATGAGGAAGCAAAGTAAGAACAGGAATAAAAGCTCAAAAAGTTAATTCTGCATATTACTGTATGTGCCAGTTAAGTTAAAAAAAATGACTGTATGTTTACATAAATAGCCACAAATATTTATAAATCAGAATGTAAAAAACAATGTCAAAATCAGAAGAAAAAAAATAATGTGTGATTTTGTGAAGCAAATACTGTATAAGTTACCGTCTACAGTAAAAGTCAAATATCATTTGGTAATATTCATTTATCATTCAAACAGTTGGACTTCATAGGATCAATATTTGTGAATGATCATATCAATGTTTGTGCTCACAACACAACAGAAGCAAAGATATTGAATTGTTTTCTCTATTTGTTCAGTTTTATGTATGACTTGTTGATAATAAAATGTGTGTTTTTAAGCTACAGAACTGCTGGTTGGTCTGCACATTACTCGTCAACACTGAATAATGGCCTCCTGTAGTGAAAGCAGCGGCTATAATCTGCTGGCTGCTAAATCTAATTATATAGACATAAATCCAAATGGAAAAGAAAGTGAAAACACCAGTTCATTTCAGCTTTACACTCACACAGTGTTTAATGAGGCTGACATAATTTAAACAGCACGGTTGGCTAAGCTAATAGCTAAAACTGTTTAAAGCCAGAAACTTTGCTGTTGCATACATTTTGCGTACTTCTTCCTCAAATACTTGTTTGATCTTACTTGAGTAATTTCTTTCAACCACTACATTGTACTTCTACATGAGCAACATTATTTTGAAGTAAATTTTAAAACATTTTGGCTATTTTATCCACTTCTCAATAAAATACAAGCAAAGATTTTCGAAAAGATGGAAAGTGAGGTCATTTGCATTAAATTATTGGTCCTTTTTATTCATGGATTACTATAGCTCACTGCTTTTCAACCAGTGTACCGGGGAACACTAGTGTGCCTTGAGTTGCTGCCAGTGTGTGCCATGAAAAATGTGTCAGTTTTCAACATTCTATCTATAAAAAAGCTTACCAGATTTAATTAAATGATTTACACTTTGGGAGTGTTTAGAACCAATTTTACAGCAAGAAAGAAAACAAAACCAGTCACAATTTATGCATTTAAAGAATATTTTAAAGATGTTCTTTGTAAAAATGCAATAATTTTGTGTTTCAAAAAAGCTTGATTTGGCCGCATTTAAATTGGTGGTGTGCGTCGAAACAAAATTAGGCAAAAAAGTGTACCGTGATACAAAAAAGGTTATGAAAGACTGCTAAAGCTTACAAGTTTTAAAAAAAGCCGGTTTCTTTAAAATTTGGTGTATATTTGACCATTATGCCATTGTTGTGTAAACATAATTTTGCAACACTACCAGGGACACAACACAATGTACTTGAAGATGGTTTTGAACTGCCAACCCTTTGGATAGTGGGTGTGTGATGTAGTAACAATCACAGTAACAACTGCACTAAAGTGGTAGAATCAATAAAACAATGTCTAAATGAACGTCATTCAAACACTGCATTATAGGACGACTTTTTCCTTTCATTGATTACATTTATAAGACCAATGCACAAGGGAACGCGCTGCTGTGAGGCTTGTCAACTAAACGTTCACAAGGCATGTTTTCAGTCGTACAAGAAATGCTTAGTTAAAGGTGGAGTAGCTAATTTTAACCCTACAAAACGCTTTAGGTTTTATATCTTACAACTTCCTCTCTTAAATCCTTTAAACACATAGGTATATCAACATGTATTCCTTTTTGGTTGGAAAAATGTATGGCTTAAAATCTACTTTTTACAAACAACAGAGTGAAACTGGAGAGGACCACCCAAGCTCAGCCAATCAGAGCGCAGCTTTTGGCTCCTAATGAGAACCAAAATTCTTCGTTATTCAATTCAGACAGTGCTCAGAGGTCTCATTTTTTCACAAAGTGCTGCATTTACTATCTAAGCTTTAAGTGGAAAACACAAAGTTTAATAATTTAGAACGAAAAAGTTAACTTTAACTACAGTCTTACTGCAATATGAACTTATAAACAAATGAGGTTGGTAATATGTGTGCTCAATGAGTGACAGATATGCTATTATTCATCTCTGACAAACAAAAACTTTCTGCACTAGACGTACAAACACAAAACTATAACTTTTGTCACAGGTTGATCAAACATAAGAAGTAGAGAAAGTTTCGGAGGTCTTACATAACCAAACAGTTGGACACAGTATTGGCAGCGTGATCCAGGGGAGTGTCTGTGTGCACGTTCAGGTCCACAGCAGCACAGGAGATAGAAATGCCACAAAGGCTTAGAGTCGTTAAGTAAGAAGAACGCAAAGCTCCAGCTGTTTGTGTGACTTTAGGCTATAGGCACATTAGAATGACATTATCTGTTCTGTACACATTCATCACCAGGCTGTCTAGACTTAGGAATGAAAGCATCTACTGCATATGTTTACTGCAAGAATATTTGAGTAAGAAAAAGATGATTGAATAACACTGTATTACATTTAAGAATTTTGGGAAGTAGTTTATTACAAAATCAGAAAAAATGGGAAAGTTAAATGACTAATTCAACTAATTTCAATTGGCTCAGTGCAGTTGACTTGCGTACGCTCAAAATAGTACATCCTGTACACTCAACCACTTCCTGTGCAATGCTTTTCAATGAGGCTTTCATAACATCAGTTTAAAACAAATAAATACAGTTTAGATCAGACAGTTGTGGTTAATGTTACAGAAAACATGTTAAAGACTTTACATACAGAGGAATATTTCACCAGAGAACACTTGTGTGTTTAAAAAGAGACGTGTTTGTGTCTAAATGCTAACGCTAACAGGAAGTGGTCGTAAGTACAGAAGTTAGCATTTTTTGAACGTACACAAGCCAACTGAAGTTCCGTGCACACAGCCAATTTATTTTTGCAAAGCTCAAATTCACACCAATACTTATCTCTTGATTGGCCAACAAAATTGTCGGAAAATCAAACAATAGAACAGAAACAAAAAAAAGAGTGAAGATTAGATAGAATAAGTTTAGAACAACTTGAGAAGTGGACATAATTGCTCCCTGAACGTCTCAAAGTCTTTATAATTATGCACTGAATGATTCTGGTCTTTCGATTCAATCGCTGCATACTTCGAATGAGTTCTCGATACATTTTTCACCTCCAATTTGCACTCACGATTATTGTGACAAAATAATCGCGATTAACAATATATCACGATAATTTACTAAATATAAAAGTGCACAGATTCAAAATCACTGAAATATTTATTAGTGCACAATATATATGTGTTTGAACAACTATGTATTGTATTTTGGGTAGCACTTTAAAAGACCTCCCACGGTAGCTACCAGTTAAGTACCATGTCAGTTAATAGTAACTAACAGTGACACTTACTAGTACTTACTCTGGTACTTACTGTGGTACTTACATGGTACCTAGAGTGGTACTTTGAGTGGTACTTGTACCAGCAGTTACTGGTACATACCTGGTACTTACTGTGGTATTACACTGGTACTTACACTGGTACTACAGTGGTACTTGCAACACAGTTACTGGTACATACACTGGTAGTTCTGGTACTTCTGTGGTACATACACTGGTACTTACACTGGTACTACAGTGGTACTATTGAGTGGTACTTTACAGAGTTACTGTACATACACTGTAGTTATGGTACTTACTGTGGTACATAACTGTACCTACAGTGGTACTTTGAGTGGTACTTGTACCAGCGTTACTGGTACATACTGGTAGTTACTGTACTTTACTGTGGTACATACACTGGTACTTTACAGTGGTACTTTGAGTGGTACTTGTACCAGCAGTTACTGGTACATACCACTGTAGTTACTGTGGTACTTACTGCGGTACTTACAACTGGTACTTACACTGGTACCTATAGTGTACTTGTCAGCAGTTACTGGTACATAACACTGATAGTTACTGGTACTTACTGTGGTACTTACTGTAGTACTTACACTGATACTTAAGGTGGTACTTGTGTCATCAGTGACTGGTACTTACAGTGGTAACTATTAGTACACTTACCACTTTTAATAATTTGTGGCACACACATATGTTTCAGTGGTGGTAATAATGGTACTAAATTAAAAAGTAGAGCTCATAAATTAAGAATACAATAAAATGGCAAGTGTTAAAAAAGCACAACTGTCTTTATTTATGTCACAACAATATTGGTATTGACAAATACCAAAGTAATTATTTGTTTCAGTAAACAAAACAACAGAAAACAATTTACAACAATCTTAGTTCCAACATTTATTGATAAATACCATGATACATAATGGTAAATAGTGGTACTACAATGGTACTTAATACAGTAGTTGACAGTCAACTACTAGTAACAAACGGGACCTGTTCTAAAGTGACACATACTGGTACTTAAGTGGTACTTACTACAGAGTAGTATGACAGTTAAGTACTAGTAACATAGTTTTAAAGTGACATAACTGGTACTTAGTGGTACTTATACAGTAGTTGACAGTTAAGTATAGTACAACCGACTGTTCTAAAGTGACACATACTGGTATTTATGATGGTACTTATCAAGTAGTTGACAGTTAGTATAGTAACAACGGGACTGTTTATTCAAGTACAACATAACATAGTTACTTGATACAGTGAAAAAAACTAAACAAAAAATACACATGTGGTACTTAGGTATTACTACAGTAGTTACTGTCACTACTTAGTAAGTACACTGAAGTTGCCCACTGTGGCACAGAGGTTCTTCTGTGGTCTCCATCCGAGTACTGCCGAGGCCCAACCCTGCTTAGCTTCTGAGATCTGACTGGATCAGGCTTTGGCATGCTGGTATGGCTACGACCATACGAGCATGCCAATACTGGTGGTAAAAATATCACTGTAGTACTAAGTACAGTACACAGTGTAAGTACCAGTAAGTTACCATACTATCAGTGGTATGTACCATAACTGCTGGTACAAGTACCTTCAAGTACATAATACCATGTAGGTACCAGTGTAAGTACCACAGTAAGTACCAGTAACTACCAGTGGTATTACTAGTAACTGCTGGTACAAGTACCACTCAAAGTAACTGTAGGTACCAGTGTAAGTACCACAGTAAGTACCACAGTAACTACCATGGTATGTACAGTAACTGCTGGTACAAGTACCACTCAAAGTACCACTCTAGGTACCAGTTGGTTAAGTACCACAGTAAATACCAGCAGTAAGTACTAGTAAGTGTCACTGTTATTACTAGTAACTACACGGTACTAACTGGTAGGTACCGTGGAGGCTTTTAAAGTGCTACCGTATTTGGTCTAAGTACAATCAATAATGATTCAAAGTGAACAAATGTTTACAATGTTGAGCAAAAATCTACTAATACATGAACCTTTTCTTTGTTTAACCATAATACAGCTTTTACTGAGTTCACAGCGTCAGATTTTAGATGCTCTTATAAAGCCACTGGCACGCGCCTGCTTCTATTGACCCTATTTTGTCCCGCCCACTTTTCTAGGATTTGCACTTCCTGTTTAGCTCTGTTACGGTAGTTTACATGTTTGTCTGTCTGTCAATAATTGTGGTTATTGTCACGTACAATTATCATGATTATGAAAAAAACGCCACAAATATTTTATTACGGCCCTTTATTATCGCGATTAGCGATAATAACGTATATCGTCCCATCCCTAGTATTGATATATACAGTATTTGGTTGATTCAAAAGCTTGAATGAAAAACGCCAAAATCCACTTGTGTTTTTGACCAAAGATAATCAGTTTGTTGTTCCCTGTTAGATTTAGTCATAAATGTAACAGGGAACAAATTAACTTCACCCACATTATTCAATCAATTGACGCACTTAAAATAAAACAGAAAATGACATGCAAAAATGTTCTGAATCCTACTGTGAAAAAAACGTCAATTCCCAAAAGATGAATCGTTCTAATTAGCATTTATGTGTCACTCGATAATGCATAAATTACGCTTACAGTAGTTGCAAGCCTGTTTTTCCTCTCTTGTTTTCACTATTCAAATTCATTCTTTTTACACACCCTGATGGCTGTGTTCAAAATAATACAATTACTCACATTTCCCACACAAGAGGAGGAGACAAGGGAATGATCTTTGCCTCGCAGTGAAATATTCCTGTCAGAGAAAAGGTCCGGGGTGTGCTATGCAAATGAGACTCCGGCTACCTGCCACATAAACAAACCTTGAGAGAGGAGCCGGATGAGATGTCAGAGGCGTTGAGCGCGAACACGGCCCCGCGAGCCCCCACGTACAGGCGCCCGCTGTCAGGCTGCAGCAACAGGGAACTGTGGTTCACCGTGGAGGAGCGGAAACGCCGGCAGCCAAGCAGACCTGCGGGGAAGGATAGGGAGAGAGAGAAGAGGGGATAGTAGAGAGAGAAGAGAGTGAGAAAAAGTAGAGAAGAAGAGAAGGATAGAAAGGAGAGGAAAATAATAAGGGAGATGATGAAATGAAGAGAGAGAAGAGAGTGGATAGTAGAGAGAAGAGAGAGTGAGGGAGCAGGTAGAGAAGAAGGGAAGGATGGAGAGAGAGGAAAAGAATAAAGGAGATGATGAAATGAAGAGAGGGATAGTAGAGAGAGAAGAGGGGAAGAAAAGGGAGAGAGAAGGTAGAGAGAGAGAAAAGAGAGGGAGAGAAGTGGAGAATGAAAGTGAGAGAGGAGGTAAAGAATAAGGGAGACGAGATGAAGAGTGAGAGGAGAGGAGATGATAGAGAGAGGAGAGAGTGAGGGAGAGTGAAAAGGTAGAGAAGAAGGGAAGGATGGGAGGAGAGGAAAGAATAAGGGAGATGATGAAGAGAGAGAAAAGAGGAGATAGTAGAGAGAGAAGAGGGGAAGAAAAGGGAGAGAGAAAGAGAAGAGAGGGAGAGAAGAGAAGGAAAGTGAGAGAAGAGGTAAAGAATAAGGGAGATGATGAAATGAAGAGAGAGAAGAGACAGGATAGTAGAGAGAAGAGAGAGGGAGAGAGAGGAAGAAAGAGAGAGAAAGAGAGAGGAGAGAAGAGAGAGAAGAAGAGAGAGGATGAGAGGAGAGGAGAGAAGGAGGAAGAAAGGAGAGAGGAGAGAAGAGGAAGAATAAGGGAGATGATGACAGAAGAGAGAGAAGAGGGGATAGTAGAGAGAGAAGAGAGGGAGAAAAGAGAAGGAAAGTGAGAGGTGAGGGAGAAGAGAGGTAAATAATAAGGGAGATGATGAGATGAAGAGAGAGAGAGGAGATAGTAGAGAGAGAAGAGAGTAAGGGAGTGAGAAAAAGTAGAGAAGAAGCGAAGGATGGAGATGAGAGGGAAGGAGAGAAGAGGAAAGAATAAGGGAGATGATGAAATGAAGAGAGAGAAGAGACAGGATAGTAGAGAAAGAAGAGAGAGGGGAGAGTGGAGAAAAGGCGAGAGAGAGAAGAGTTAGAGAGAGAAAAAATGAGAAGCAGAGAAGAGAGGAAGAAGGGGGGAGAAAAGAGGGTTTGAATGAAAATGGGAGAACAGAGAGAAAGATAAGGGGGAGGAGAAGGGAAAAAAGGGGGAGATGGTGGTTAATGAAGGTGCTGATGCAATATGTGCTCACACAAAATACTGTCATAAAGTGTCAGTCATGCTCTAACTACAAGTATGTGGCAAAAACTTCAAGTTGAGAGAGTTCTTTGTTTTCTGTTTTATTATTGGATTATGTTTATTAAAGATGGAAAAACACAGAGCTCTGCTCACAAACACACAAATCACAACAAACACCATACACAGTCTTGCAGCAAAAAAGTATGCTTAGTACTTAGTTCTTCTTTAAAGATGGCCTGGCTTACAGACGTGATTAAATAAGGTCACTGTTACTGACAGGCCCCTTCACTGCAATGATAAATATGCCAAATGCAGACAATGAAAGGGATTAATAAATATGTTATAACCTCTAAATGCAGTTGGGAAATGATCGTACAAAGCTGTGGCAGTAACCATATGTCCAAAGGTGTAAAGAAAATGCATAACTTTTGTGGGTGGAGTGTTTGCGGCTGCAAGTCTTCTCTAGAGATGGCTTTGACTGAAATGTTCACAATATGTGCTTAAGCTTTCAGGCAAATCCAATATCATCTCGAAGATGACAGGCAGGTGATACCACCAAACCAAGTTAATCCTTTAGGCGCCAAAGTAGCATTTCTGCACAAGTCATTCCAGGCCCTCCATATCCAGACTCAGTTCTCTGTTTCTGAAGCTTTAATTCAATGTTCAACTTTTTACCAGAGCTGCATAAAATAATAAAGAGAAAAAACAGTTTGCATTCTCCAGGCTCGAGTTCTGTAGATTCATCAAATTATATTTCAAAATAAAAAAAGTGGCGCCAAAAGGGTTTAAGGCGAGATCTGTAGAGAGGCGATCCCACTATATAGGATTAAAAACATCAAACCTACATAACAGTTTTACAGGTAGACACATTTTATTTTAATATTCATTCACTCCATGCTAAGCATCCACAGCTGCCCCACACAGACAAGTATAATAAAACTAAAAATACAGCCATTGTATACACGACTAACATTAAAGTTTGTGCATATCTAAATTATGCATCCACTGAGTCAAGATAAGTATAGCATTTACATTTTATGTACTTTGTGTCTATTTTAAAAGTATTTTCACTATTTTCACCTACAGCTTCCATTTCAGTAAACAACTTTGTGGTGTCTTTTCTTCTCTAAAGCTCTGCTTGAACAATAGTTAGTCCAAAGTAATTTCAGCACTTGGGCAAAGCAGCAAAAGCAGTAGAGTGACAGCAGCTGTAACACTGAGAGAGTGATTAATGTTGATAGTGTGTGGACCACAGCTTTTACGTCTCCATTCTCACAAATGGACTGTTAGGACAAAGTTAAGTGCTTGTATAACCACAGGGCTGCAATCATTTTCAAATAAAACAACTGGACTTTTTTTCTTTCTGAAAGCCACACTAACGAAAATCATTGTTTCCATTAATACGCTAAAAATTTACAACTGATAAAGCGAAGTTGTTAGAATGAGAGTTATCACTTATCAATTTCTATAGTACATTGTTTAATCCTGTTCTAACATTGCTTGTTAGCATTGTGGCTAACTGTTGTCACCTTACTGATATGGTACAATTTAATAAGTTGTGGAAACTCATTGTGCTTGATCATTTGGATGCTGAGAACTCTATTTCTGTTTAACTTTTTAAGGAAGCAAACATTGAGTATAGTGCCTTTAAAGAATCACAATCAATTGATTGGTAAATGTATTTTTTAACAAAACTTACTAAAAGTACTAATGTCAAGTCTGAACAACTATAATACGCTTCTTCCCAAACCAGCCTAGCCCATCTTGTCTTTAGATATCCTCTATACAGCCTCAGATCTGCACAAGGTTATTGCAATCCGAATGTGCCATATTAAAAGTGTTTTCAATCTGAGCCGACAGAATCCACGTTCGGGAAGAGGAAAGGGATTCTCCGTCTAGTCTCTGATGGATTTCTGGACGTGCGATTGTTGAGCCTCATTGAAAAGTAATGAGGAGGCCGTGGCACTAGAAGCAGAGGGATTCCCTGAAATCATATCCATGTATTCAGAGAGAGAAAAGGGTGTTAGATTACTTTTTACTGGGTCATGGGGAAAAACACATGCTCATCAGAGGTAAAACGGTAAAACCCCCGCTATTGAATATTGTAATTTAGCTCCTTTATTTTTGTCTCGAGGCTCTATCTTTTAAGTTTCTCAAGAGTAACTTTTTGACTGCAGCACCAAAGCTACACAGTGAAGAGATTATGCATACAGAATATTAAGACACTGAAAAGCTAAGAACATCTCAATATATATTCCTTTGTTTAAGCTCTATACATTATGTAAGATTCACAGACTAATGCCAAGACAAGCCATACTGCAAAGTGATAAAGTTCCAACAATTGAGCTCAGAGTGGCCATAGTATAGTATTTTTTTGTTTTTTTTGTTTTTGTTGTATCAGGGATTTGCATCAATATAAAACCTATGTCTATTTGCATGATGGGGCACATTCTTGTTAAAATGCCTAACTAAAATCACCTAAAACAGGGTTCCCACTCATAACCCAAAATATTTTCCAGGACATTTCCAGGACAGTCCCAACGAGTATTTTATGTACTCACGACATCAACAATATCAGTATTTTTCCTATTTGCCAAGTTTGTGGCAGCCCAACAGTCCGCAATTATGACAGTCAAGGTAAAACACAGTAGTAATACCCAGTTCTCTCAAAACGTCATCGGCTTTTAGTCAGACGAGGACTATTTGTAAATTAGTGATCGTTTTGACAGTCACTTTTTAAGTGTTGTTCCTGAGCATAATAAATACAGAACTGTCTCATCAAAGGTGCAGTGTGAAAACGATGATTGGGGGGTCTGGGGTTCCCCCCCAGAGATTTTTGAAAAACTAAAACAATTTTGGTGCATTCTGGTGCATTTTACAGATTTCCAGTGGCTGGAGAAAATGAGAACAAAAATCATGTTTTTGGTAAAACCTCAGGCTGTTGAACTAAAATCAACCAGATGGTTATTGAAATGATTTCATTCAATATTAAATGGAACTAAAATCTTATTTGTCAATTATTTCTAAAATTGTGTGCCGTGGTCTCTAACTTTTTCCTGCTAGAAAGCTACTTTTTAACAAAAGAAAATATGCCAGTGAGCTACTTCTGTAGCCTACACTATGTATTCATTTATTGCTCTACAGTTGGGCAGTGTATTCGGGCAGACCCATTCAGGTCTATTCGGGTCTGCACGATTCACGTAAAGAACCCCTGACGAGTTCAAAACGGCGAACTTTGCGGAAAGATGACAAATTTGCAGCTCTGTGACTCGTTAATTAGGCACGAGAGAGAGAAAAGAGGGAGAGCGACCTCTGCCTTTTCATAAATCAGCATTTTATTTGACTGCTAAGAACTGACAATCAGCTGTGCGCGTTACGAAAATCTGGTTAATTTATTTAAACACAATAATACATATTATGAATAGGTCTCAATAATTTTCCAGGACAACATTTTATTTTCCATGCCATTTGGCTGTTTTTGTCATTTTCCATGCATTTTCCATGACTGGAAAATGGACTAATCATTTCCAGGTTTTCCAGGTTTTCCAGGACGCGTGGGAACCCTGTAAATTTAAATGGAAGCTTAAAACCCTTTAGAGCACAAACAATCAGCTTGACTCTTTGTGAAGCTGAGGATCTGTAGTTTTAGCCTCTGATGTCTGACTGATTCTAGTTTGTCTGACAAAAGAAAATCAGGTTTAATAGTCCACCTAAAATTACTTTGGTAAATATAAACAGCAGTACAGAGTGATTATTTGTTTATCAACACGGGTGAATGCACGCGCACCTGGTTTGCAGAAAGCGGCTGATTGACACAAGCTGTAGCAACAACAGAGCCAGCGCAGTTGTCAGCTAAAAACAAAAGTTTATCACTGTGCAAAAACAAAAGTTTTGCTGCTAATTAAACATTTGTGAGTGAAATCCGACCCTACGACCCAGACAACCCCCTTACCAGTTCAGACCTGATCCATAGCAGCTAGCTCTCGTCTGGTTTTGTAATTTTATTTAAAGAAGTTTACCCAACCTGGGGCATGTTTAGCGCGGAAACTTACGTCGACCGAAAATCCCTCTATAGCTGGTGTCACTAGCCTGGTTAGAATGACAATAAATTAGACATATTTTGGGATTTGACAATTCTCTTCAAAAGCTGAAGCTATTTTCTTTTAAAAAAATGTGTTTTGTGAACCTGTAATGAACTAAAAAAGTTTAGCTGGAGCCCATTCAAATCTCTATCAAATGTTTTAATCTTTTATTAGTATTTTATAAGTTTAGAGTAAAAACTGATTCTGGTCTTGATCGGAAAGGCTGATTTAACTGTAAATAAGATGGTTCCAATTTTATTTTTATCTTTAACATACCAGGGAGGCCCTCTACCTCATATGGGGCTTGTTTGTAAGTGCGCTTCACAGCTTTCAGAGACCAGTATGAGGTTTGCCGCTACACCACAGCTAACAAAACCCAGCATGCTAATAACTAACTATTTTGGGATTGATAAAAATACTATATATTTAGATGTATCCGAAAACCATCTCATTTTAATAATGCTGATCTTGCTCTTTGGCTCATTCAGGATGTTCAGGGTGGACAGAAGATCTTTGGTCGTGAATCATATTTGTCCTTTCCTCCAAAAAACAAATGTTCTTCAACACAATACCAACTAACCTGTTACACCTAACACTGTTCTTTGATTTATTCAAGATTGAACAGACCTCATTCTTTGGGCTTAGTTAAAACCAGTGTCAACATTTCTATAAAATCCAATACTGTTCTGCGATGTACTGAAGTTTAATTTTTCTAAATGTATGCAATGATTTGTGAAGGAGACCTGGTCTAGCTGTTTTCCAGGCTTTTTCTGTATATATGAACTTTATAGCCACTATTGGGATAGTATACAGAATATGAAGCTGCTAACCCCATCTCTTCACACTGCATACATTCACCTCCTTAACTACCATACCTATGTGAAGGATACACAAGCTGTCTCCCGTCCAGTTTTCCAGCCTATATTGGGACGTGACTGTTTGACAGGAGAGTTACTAATGAGAATCCTTATCCAAACAGTGCGCAAGAGGCCAGCTAGCATCTCCACGTGCTCCCAGAAGGAAAACATAATAATAGCAGAAAAAACTTTGTGGCTAAACATGTCATGAAGTTGCCGACTGCAGTCATGGGATGCCTCGGTTATGTAAGACGCAAACAGACAATGCAGCGTGACTTGGCTGGGGGTAAACATGACTCCAATGTCAACAGAGCTGCGCCACGGAGACATACCAGCTCCAGGCAAGGTCCAAATCATAACAGAGCATTAGGAAACAAAGCTAGCATTTGCTTAACATAGTAGTATTTAAGCAGCTTACATAAAGGGATAATAGCGCTGCAAGATGAGGAGCAATTGATTCAAATTCCACAACAGTAGGGCTGCAACTAGTTAATTGATTCATTAATTAACTGATTTAGTAATTGAATAATCGCTAACTCTTCTTTTTAGGTAACCAAACAAATAAACTGAAAAACTAATTGAGCAGCAATGACAGAAAATAAGTGTGAATTTACCGCCTTTACTAGAATAAAACACAATCTTTAATAAGTCAGTGTTACTACTAAACAAAAAATTGTATCTTGATTTGAGTAAATGTGACTGAAGCAAAAAAAAAAAAAAAAGCAAATATTTGTGTGATTATCTCAAGCACAGTAGCATTTTTGGTCATTTCAAATAGAAGATGCTTGTTCTCTATTCTTAGCAAAACTATCTACTTTTAGGATAAAATATTATTTTAAGGCAGTAAAACAATGTTTAAATTAAAAGAAAAACTACGAAAGTCAATTAGTGTAGACATATATCTAATTAAACATTTTAGGTATTTTTTTCTCATGTATGATGAAAAAACCAAGTTTCTCTACCTCCAAAAGTCCTCAAGGAACAATAATTTGGCTGTCTGGATTAATCTTTTTGCATTCTTAATAACTAATCGATGAATGAAAAAAATCGCACAACTAATCGATTAACAAAATAATCTTTGTTGCAAGCCCCAGTTTGAAATAATCATCAATTAATTTATTAATCGAATAATGTCAACTGCTTTTCATAGAGTCTTAAAAGCATTCATGAGCATGGTAAAATCTGGATGTAAACAGTGGATTTAAAGTTTGGACTTTTGCATGGGAAAACTATTAAATTTGCCAAACTAATCAATTGCTAAAGTAATTGTTAGCTGCAGCCCAAACAACAGCAAATCACAACGACTGGACAAATACTGTACATACCCCGTCAGCAAACTGAAGTAACAAACATGTTTTAAAATAAATGTGTTTATTGATTAGTTTGTCAATTCATAAAAAGCTTAATTTCTCTCAGGAATACTTCAAATGTGAACTCATAAACCAATGCTTAAAACCAATTTAGCTGAAGCACTGTTTATATCAAACCATACCATACCTAGCTTGATCAATAGAATCCATCTAATATATTTCATGTTTTATTAGGCTATTGCCCATTATGAGCTGGGTTGGTTGTAACAGGATTATAAAATTATACGTTTACTGTTGTGTTAATCTGTCCAGGGACTACAAAACAAAGAATGGAAAAAAAAAAATCTTGTAGTTATTTTCTCTAGTAAAAATAATAATTTTCTTCATGCCTTCTGATAATAGAAGACTAATTTAATGCTTTGAACCATATAATGTGAAATCCACAGACAAATGGGCTTTTAAAAAACATTCACCTATCTATCAGTACAGTAATAAAGAAAATAATGTTTAAGTATCCCAACATTGAGTCACGCTAACGGATGTTGTGACAGCAATAGTTCACTTTCTGACATGTGTTATTGAGCTCCTTATCAGCTGTAGGCTAACTGAACCTAGCACTCATGTTACTCTCGGCTCATCAGGTGTCTGTGTCTCTATGGCCCTTTTCTCCGAGGAGGAAGAAGCTTATTATGTGATCATTATGGAGAATCCGTCACTCTGAGGCTCACAATGCAGACATCTCATGGGAGGGAAAACATAACAGCTGTAAACAATGACAACGGGGAACAGGATTGCAGTTACATCGTCAGGTAAAGTATAGTGAGCGAAGCTGTCATGACAGTGTCCGGTAACACACAATATCTAGTATGTCAACTATCCAGTAATAACACCAAAGTTTGGTTTCAGGCCAGTTTTTTCTAGTTTTTCTTGGTTTTAGTGATATATTAATGTAAAGATACAATAAATGTTTTGTCTTTTGGTAATTTTCATTTGTTCTGTCAGTGTTTGCGTATACAAAATCCTTTTAATTGGTGATTTGTCGTTGCTGAACTGATAGAATGGTTTCCAATAACAGAACACTGAGCAATCACAAGAAACTCTATTGTATGTATAATGTTCTAGTACAACAAGATAAGTGACATGTTCAGGTTTCTTCTTTGATGTGGGCTTAGAAACATGACGTAAAACAACAACACTTAGCAGAACTGGTTTAGTCTCAGATTTCTGGGACTACACCTGATTTCTGCAGAAACAATGAGCCAAGCAAAAAACATTTGAATGTAAGTGAGTGAAGTTATAAGTTTTTTTCTAAAAGACAGATGGCCAATGTTTCATGAGCGTTACACAAATAAAATGGTTTGTTGTTGAGTTAATTCGAGCTGCAGTGAGAAGCACAAGCTCTGGATCTCAGGGAAATAGTTATACAGCATGAGTAGTAGGGATGGGACGAGACAGAATTTTCACGAGACGAGATGAGCCACGAGATTGGGTCCACGAGATCGAGACGAGACAAGATTTTTAAATAATTTGCATTAATTGTTTCAATTTAGAATTAAACAAGGTATTATTTATTATTGTTAGTTTATATTTTTTAGTTAGCTTTACCTTTCATTATGTTTCATTGTACACCTTATTTTTATTATCAACGTATGAGTTTTGACTGAAATTAATCCGCTCAGGACTCCGCCCCCTTTCTCCTTGCGCTGCCCTGATTCTTCCAGAGACAGCACCAGACACACACAGATGACTTTTTACAGTTACTGATGATATAGGCCAAAATATCTCTTTGTGGATCTATTTTAAACTATGTTTAAATGTGAAAAACACCGCGCTGTTCCCGCGATGTCCGCGCGTATATTATATTTTTTCTTTTACAATGTTTAGGACTAATTATCTCTGTCAATATTGGTCCTATCTTTACGAAATAAAAACTGAGACAGAGTTTAGACTGTTTTCTGTCAGAATAAGTCTGCTACAAGTTTGTGTGTGGAGGAGACTTTTACTAGAGCTGCTCAAATATACAAAACATGAACATTCATAATAGCCTGTGTATAAGGAAAAGACAGGGCTTTTCTGTCCAGGCACCAAAGCTCTGGAATGCTCTACCAGACATTATCAGATCAGCAAACACTGTGGCTGCTTTTAAATTAAAATCAAAAGCTTTTATAGAATTGCTTATTCCTAGCTCTTTTATTCCATTTATTATTTTTAATTTTTTAATTTTTATTTTTTATTAAAGGACTTGTTGGTCTACTTCCTTCATACCTGAGTGTGTATCTTCAGCGTAGGCCTGATGGACCTCATCAGTTGCGTTCTCAGTATGTCTACTCATTGATTGTTCCCAATGTTAGAACAGAAAAAGGAAAAATGTATTTTCAATATTGTGCTCCAACAGATTGGAATTCTTTACATAGAGTTTTTAAACTCCAAACTCTTGTCTCTATGGCTCATTTTGACTCTCTTCTGAAAGACCTGGAAATGCAATCATTAACCTGTAACTGTTTTTAACTATGTCTTTTCTGTTTATTTTAAAATGTCTGTGTTTTGGGTTGTGTGTGTTGGAGCCTCTTGGCCAGGACTCCTTGAAAAAGAGATCTCCGAATCTCAATGGGACTTTCCTGGTTAAATAAAGGTTAAATAAAATAAATAAATTTTATTATTGTTTGTTTAATTGTTTTATGAGCAATGTTTCATCGATGTTGTGAAGCGCTTTGTAACTTGGTTTTGAAAAGTGCTATACAAATAAAGTTATTATTATTATTACTGGTAACTACCACTTCACAATATCTACCATCTTTTCCAGAGCAAATGAAGGCAGCATTTGACTCCATTGTTCTCTGTTGGTACATAATCTAAGTTGAAGTAATGATGAATGAAATGATAATGAAATCAAATGTATGTAGAGCTATGTAGAGCCCCAAATTCCCACAAAAGTCACCTCTGAGGCGTTCACGAGATTGTCGAATTAGCAAACACAAATGTAAGAACAATAAAACAGTAAAGCTGCTGCTAAGCTAAAAACATTGTCCCATATCTGTAACAGGTGCATTTAAACGTGAACAGCAGAGTGATCGTGAGAGAGTGCGTTCAGCAGCTGGTCTGGAGTCAGTTACAGTTTGGCGGAGGAGCTTTTGACAGCAGTGACACGCAGACCGGCTCCTCACAGACCTCGCTGTCAGACGCACTGCCGCGGACCTGCCATGAAAAATGAAATATGACGCTGCAGGAGGAGGAGACTGGAGAGTGAAGAACCTAACAGGCCGGTGACAGCGCAGAACAGAGCCGTCTCCACGTACGGGAGACAGACGGGAGACGTGCCGAGCGGCGCTGGGTTTGTAAAGGCTATACTTTGGACTTCTCGGTGAAATTATAGGTAATGTCAGCTGGATGTATTAGACAAACGGTGCTTAAAGAGGCATTGACACATAACATACTGTGGGGAAATCCTCAGAGCAGTTGAGGCTTTGTGCAGAGTGTGATATTTGAGATTTTAACAATAAATAGTACTTTCCTAGCATTTTTTTGTCATGTCCTCATTGTGCATTATGACAAAATAACTTGAATGTGACAAAAACAGACAGTAGGATGTTATTAGGCGTTTTTACACATGAAAGTGCCAAGAACCAGGTATCAGAAACCCTTCTACACCCCTTCTTTCACGGGATCAATTCTACCCTAGGGACAAGTACCTGCTGCATTCGCACTGGGGACATTCGGTGCTGGACGATGCGCCAAAATTCGGTTGAGGATGGGAAACCATTTGCTGTTTTTTCTGTTAGACCCACTCCGGCTGTTGTAGTCCTTGATTTTCTTTTAGTCCTGTGTTGTTTTTGTGTTGTTTTTTTTCTCACAGCAGTGGGAAATCTCAACTTGGCCTAGCTCTAGAAAAAAATCTTCAGCAAGCTAGCTTATTTCTGGATCCCTCAAAGCCCTACTCTACCTCGTCGTTAGCGTACGGACTTAGCAGTGCTTGTACCTCTGCATCCATACATCTCTCACCGCCATCAGTAAACTTTAATGCCATTATTACTATAACAAAACTTTTCAATGTGCCTTTAGTTGCGTATATCGTGCGCCAACACATCTCAAATTACGTCGCTGCGTCACTGAAACGTTTTCAATCTAAGGGAAAAGTACTTGCCCCAGAGCAAGTTAAGTTAGCACATTGGCCTCCCTGATTCCTGGTCCTTCTTATGTGGGAACATGATAGAAGAGGGGCCAGGGGCTAAAAAGATTCCAGAAACAACAAAAGTTCTTACAGTAACGCAAACGAATAATATCTTCACTCACCTCGTATTTAAATAATTTTTTGCTTCGCTCATTGATTCTGCAGAAATTTGCAAAGTTTGTCCAGTTCCACGTGATATTTTTTCTTGTACTTTTTTGTTGTTGTGAGCAGCCATGTTGGTTTCACATGGCAGACGATGAAATATCTCTGATTGGCTAATTAATCTGTCAATCACGACCACTGAAATTCGAAAGAGGGACACGATGGCCATAGACAATATGTTTTATTATGTATCGTCTGGATTTTCCAGGCAAAAAGACTGCTGCTCTGGAAGAGACTCCTGACTGGCTGGGTCGCATCAACTGATAAGTTTTGCTTTTTTGCAATCTTGGAAGCAAAATGATGTGCTGTAGAAAATCTGGCAGCAACAACAGGACATGTTTCCATTCCCTGCTGTAAAGGGAATGAAACACAGTAAAACCAAGTAGGGATAGTGGAAAACATAAAGTTGAAAATGTTTTTGGCCATTGCAGTGAGCAGACCCTGAGTTTGAACTGGATCTATTTTGACCTGAAGCTAATCTCAACTCCAATGGTTGTTCTAACACCGCATCAATCTCTGCAACGAGAAAATAAAAATCCTTACTTGGGACCGTCTCAAGGGTTTACTTCCTTAGACTGCCTCACTTTGCCCATGCGGTTTACAATAAAATAAAACACGAGAACAATGACCAGTTACAAATCAAATTTATGTCTCCCATTGCTCTTCTCTCCATCTCCAGGAGCTCTTGATAATGTGCAGACCACAGCAGTGCATCTCTGTCTGTGCGGAGCAGCTGAGGTGAAGAGTCACTGGAGAATTCTGTGTTTTGTGCTCAGAACCCGAACGACTCGACAATCAATCACCCTCAGCACAAATCCACCCGGAGCTTTTGGCCTTCCAACCATCTCTATCTCCCAGACACTTATTTTAACACACGGCTACCTCCGAACCGAAATAGAACTGTACATACATCTTGTAGTAAGTCTGTCAATGGGAAAAGTGACAGCGGAGAATAGGATACGCTTTGTGTGAGACTTCCAGATAACATATGGAGGTGCTCTTTGAAACAAGCCAGAAAGTCGACATTTTAAGGGTTGAATGTAAATATGGGTTTGTGTGTCAAATGTGCATTTCTTTTGAATACGTAATTCAACCTGGACAGACTCAAACAGACAAAATGATTAATGAATAATACAGATTTGGCGCTTAGGTCCCGGAAAAAAAAAAAAAATGTGCATGCGATAAATGGTGAGCTGTTGGAGGAAGAGATTTCCCCTGAAGCCTAGACACTGGTGGTGGTGAATAAGGAGAAGGTGGAAGAGAGGTGGAGATGGGGTGGAGGAGGGTTGCGATGCAGGTGCTCATAAGAAGCAAACAGCAACGATTGAGCTGCTCTTTTGAATATGGCCCTGACACCCTGATAGGCTGAGAGAGGGAGGAGTAAATGAGAGCTGAAGCTGATTGGACGAGCTGAGACATGATTGGATCTGAGATGAAGGACAGGTGTGATGATTGCTGAGGTAGAAGCAGATATACGTCTCCAGGTGAATTNGCTCTATACATTATATAAGATTCACAGACTAATGCCAAGACAAGCCATACTGCAAAGTGATAAAGTTCCAACAATTGAGCTCAGAGTGGCCATAGTATTCTTACTACATCGTTGTTTTTTTGTTTTTTGTTTTTTTGTTTTTGTTGTATCAGGGATTTGCATCAATATAAAACCTATGTCTATTTGCATGATGGAGGCACATTCTTGTTAAAATGCCTAACTAAAATCACCTAAAATTTAAATGGAAGCTTAAAACCCTTTAGAGCACAAACAATCAACTTGACTCTTTGTGAAGCTGAGGATCTGTAGTTTTAGCCTCTGATGTCTGACTGATTCTAGTTTGTCTGACAAAAGAAAATCAGGTTTAATAGTCCACCTAAAATTACTTTGGTACTTGGTGATTATTTGTTATCAACACGGGTGAATGCACGCGCACCTGGTTTGCAGAAAGAGCCGCGGCTGATTGACACAAGCTGTAGCAACAACAGAGCCAGCGCAGTTGTCAGCTAAAAACAAAAGTTTATCACTGTGCAAAAACAAAAGTTTTGCTGCTAATTAAACATTTGTGAGTGAAATCCGACCCTACGACCCAGACAACCCCCTTACCAGTTGAGACTTGATCCATAGCAGCTAGCTCTCGTCTGGTTTTGTTGTTTTATTAAAAGAAGTTTACCCAACCTGAGGCATGTTTAGAGCAGAAAGTTACATCGACCGATAATCCCTCTATTGCTGGTGTCACTAGCCTGGTTAGAATGACAATAAATTAAACATATTTTGGGATTTGACAATTCTCTTCAAAAGCTGAAGCTATTTCTTTAAAAAATGTGTTTTGTTAACCTGTAATAACCTAAAAAAAAGTTTAGGTGGAGCCCATTCATAATCTCTATGAAATGTTTTAATCTTTTATTAGTATTTTATAAGTTTAGAGTAAAAACTGATTCTGGTCTTGATAGAAAAGGCTGATTTAACTGTAAATAAGATGGTTCCAATTTTATTTTATCTTTAACATACCAGGGAGGCCCTCTACCTCATTTGGGGCTAAGTTTGTAAGTGCACTTCACAGCTTTCAGAGACCAGTATGAGGTTTGCCGCTACACCACAGCTAACAAAACCCAGCATGCTAATAACTAACTATTTGGGATTGATAAAAACACTTAAATTTAGATGTAGCAGAAAACCATCTCATTTTAATAAGGCTGATCTTGCTCTTTGGCTCATTCAGGATGTTCAGGGTGGACAGAAGATCTTCGTCATATCGTTCGTCATATTTGTCCTTTCCTCCAAAAAACAAATGTTCTTCAACACAATACCAACTAACCTGTTACACCTAACACTGTTCTTTGATTTATTCAAGATTGAACAGACCTCATTCTTTGGGCTTAGTTAAAACCAGTGTCAACATTTTCTATAAAATCCAATACTGTTCTGCGATGTACTGAAGTTTAATTTTTCTAAATGTATGCAATGATTTGTGAAGGAGACCTGGTCTAGCTGTTTTCCAGGCTTTTTCTGTATATATGAACTTTATAGCCACCATTGGGATAGTATACAGAATATGAAGCTGCTAACCCCATCTCTTCACACTGCATACATTCACCTCCTTAACTACCATACCTATGTGAAGGATACACAAGCTGTCTCCCGTCCAGTTTTCCAGCCTATATTGGGACGTGACTGTTTGACAGGAGAGTTACTATGAGAGTTCTTATCCAAACAGTGCGCAAGAGGCCAGCTAGCATCTCCACGTGCTCCCAGAAGGAAAACATAATATAGCAGAAAAAACTTTGTGGCTAAACATGTCATGAAGTTGCCGACTGCAGTCATGGGATGCCTCGGTTATGTAAGACGCAAACAGACAATGCAGCGTGACTTGGCTGGGGGTAAACACGACTCCAATGTCAACAGAGCAGCGCCACGGAGACATACCAGCTCCAGCAAGGTCCAAATCATAACAGAGCATTAGGAAACAAGCTAGCATTTGCTTAACATAGTAGTATTTATGCAGCTTACATAAAGGGATAATAGCGCTGCAAGATGAGGAGCAATTGATTCAAATTCCACAACAGTAGGGCTGCAACTAGTTAATTGATTCATTAATTAACTGATTTAGTAATTGAATAATCGCTAACTTTCTTTTTAGGTAACCAAACAAATAAACTGAAAAACTAATTGGGCAGCAATGACAGAAAATGTGTGTGAATTTACCGCCTTTACTAGAATAAAACACAATCTTTAATAAGTCAGTGTTACTACTAAACAAAAAATTGTATCTTGATTTGAGTAAATGTGACTAAAGCAAAAAAAAAAAAAAAAAATTGCAAATATTTGTGTGATTATCTCAAGCACAGAAGCATTTTTGGTCATTTCAAATAGAAGATGCTTGTTCTCTATTCTTAGCAAAACTATCTACTTTAAGGATAAAATCTTATTTTAAGACAGTACAGCAAATGTTTAAATTAAAATAAAAGCTACGAAAGTCATTTTAGACCATTTTAGGTATTTTTTTCTCGAGTGTAATGGAAAAACAATTTTGTCTCCAAAACGTCCTCAAGGAACATTAATGTGGCTTTGTCTGGATTAATCTTGTATTGACTTTTGTATTCTTGACAACTAATCGATTGACAAAACAATCTTTAGTTGCAGCCCTATTTGAAATAATCAACTAATTTAGTAATCGAATAACTGTCAACTGCTTTTCATAGAGTCTTCAAAGCATGTCATGAGCTGGGTAAAACCTCCGATTAAACAGTGGATTTAAAGGACTTTTGCATGAAAAATTAATTGCCAAACTAATCAATTGCTTAAGTAATTGTTAGCTGCAGACCAAAACAACAGCAAATCACAACGACTGGACAAATACTGTACATACCCCGTCAGCAAACTGAAGTAACAAACATGTTTTAAAATAAATGTGTTTATTGATTAGTTTGTCAATTCATAAAAAGCTTAATTTCTCTCAGGAATACTTCAAATGTGAACTCATAAACCAATGCTTAAAACCAATTTAGCTGAAGCACTGTTTATATCAAACCATACCTAGCTTGATCAATAGAATCCATCTAATATATTTCATGTTTTATTAGGCTATTGCCCATTATGAGCTGGGTTGGTTGTAACAGGATTATAAAATTATACGTTTACTGTTGTGTTAATCTGTCCAGGGACTACAAAACAAAGAATGGAAAAAAAAAAATCTTGTAGTTATTTTCTCTAGTAAAAATAATAATTTTCTTCATGCCTTCTGATAATAAAAGACTAATTTAATGCTTTGAACCATATAATGTGAAATCCACAGACAAATGGGCTTTTAAAAAACATTCACCTATCTATCAGTACAGTAATAAAGAAAATAATGTTTAAGTATCCCAACATTGAGTCACGCTAGCGGATGTTGTGACAGCAACAGTTCACTTTCTGACATGTGTTATTGAGCTCCTTATCAGCTGTAGGCTAACTGAACCTAGCACTCATGTTACTCTCGGCTCATCAGGTGTCTGTGTCTCTATGGCCCTTTTCTCCGAGGAGGAAGAAGCTTATTATGTGATCATTGTGGAGAATCAGTCACTCTGAGGCTCACAATGCAGACGTCTCATAGGGAGGGAAAACATAACAGCTGTAAACAATGACAACGGGGAACAGGATTGCAGTTACATCGTCAGGTAAAGTATAGTGAGCGAAGCTGTCATGACAGTGTCCGGTAACACACAATATCTAGTATGTCAACTATCCAGTAATAACACCAAAGTTTGGGTTTCAGGCCAGTTTTTTCTAGGTTTTTCTTGGTTTTAGTGATATATAATGTAAAGATACAATAAATGTTTTGTCTTTTGGTAATTTTCATTTGTTCTGTCAGTGTTTTGCGTATACAAAATCCTTTAATTGGTGATTTGTCGTTGCTGAACTGATAGAATGGTTTCCAATAACAGAACACTGAGCAATCACAAGAAACTCTATTGTATGTATAATGTTCTAGTACAACAAGATAAGTGACATGTTCAGGTTTCTTCTTTGGTGTGGGCTTAGAAACATGACGTAAAACAACAACACTTAGCAGAACTGGTTTAGTCTCAGATTTCTGGGACTACACCTGATTTCTGCAGAAACAATGAGCCAAGCAAAAAACATTTGAATGTAAGGTGAGTGAAGTTATACGTTTTTTCTAAAAGACAGATGGCCAATGTTTCATGAGCGTTACACAAATAAAATGGTTTGTTGTTGAGTTAATTCGAGCTGCAGTGAGAAGCACAAGCTCTGGATCTCAGGGAAATAGTTATACAGCATGAGTAGTAGGGATGGGACGAGACAGAATTTTCACGAGACGAGATGAGCCACGAGATTGGGTCCACGAGATCGAGACGAGACAAGATTTTTAAATAATTTGCATTAATTGTTTCAATTTAGAATTTAAACAAGGTATTATTTATTATTGTTAGTTTATATTCTTTTAGTTTAGCTTTACCTTTCATTATGTGGCTTTACCTTTCATTATGTGTATCACCTTGGATTTTTATTATTTCAACGTTATGAGTTTTGACTGAAATTAATCCGCTCCCCGTGTGTAGCTCAGACTCCGCCCCCTTCCCCTTTCCTTCTTCACAGCGCTGCCGCTGATTCTTCCATGCTGCTGACAGGCACCAGACACACACAGATGAGACTTTTTTACAGTTACTGATGATATAGGCCAAAATATCTCTTTGTGGATCTATTTTAAACTATGTTTAAATGTGAAAAACACCGCGCTGTTCCCGCGATGTCCGCGCGTATTTTGACGATTATATATTTTTCTTTTACAATGTTTAGGACTAATTATCTCTGTCAATATTGGTCCTATCTTTACGAAATAAAAACTGAGACAGAGTTTAGACTGTTTTCTGTCAGAATAAGTCCGCTACAAGTCTGTGTGTGGAGGAGAATATTTGCTACAGCTGCTCAAAGATACGAAACTTAATTACATGACCATGGAAAAAAATCTCACGAGACAGTTCAGTACGTGTGCGCACAGTATCGTGACAGTTTGATCTCGCGAGATCTCGCGGCACGAGATCTCGTCCCATCCCTAATGAGTAGAGCTGTAGATCTTTAATCGATTACTCTGTTGATGTGTCTTAAGGCTTCTGCACACTACAGGAGTTTTGACCTAATTTTAAGCCCGATGTGCCCCTCTACGAGTTTGGGGAGGCATGGCCAGAGTAAGGATTTTCGTAAAAGATTATTTCTCATTTCTCTCTTGCGTCACTGCGACTATTTGTCAGGGCACATCATCGTGAGGTTCACATGCAGCACAAGGACCTTTACAACAAACAATATCTGGTTCATCTGCCTTGTGACGGCGGATCTCAAAATGTAAAATAAAGAGGATAAAGTGCCTCATCATCATCACATAGTCAATGTGCATGATTCTCCAACGCACCTGCTCCTTAAAGCAACTTTACTAGACTATAGAATATGGCAAACACTGTTTGTTTAAACTTTTTCATTTCACAGCCACAATGCACTCTCTTGTGGTTTAATCAACAGGCGTTTCGTCATTCTTGTTGATGTTTCACTTTTATAAACGCGCACATGAAAGAAAACACTGCACTTGACAAGTCTGTGTCGTCTCTGTTCTTTCTGTGACATGAAGGAACTTTGAGACAAATAAATGTTGTAAATGTCTATATATGTCTGTGGCCTGTTCTGTGTGCAGCCGCCTTTAGTCAACCAAACGTTTATAGTTTTTACTTAATTTACTTTATTTTGGAGTTTATTCTTTGTTTTATTTTTTTTAAACACTGTTTCTAGTGTTGTTCTAGAAAAAGTTTTGCGCAAACTTTGATCATAAGTTGACTACTGGTTTTCAACTGAAATATGCCTATGAACTGACAAAAAAAGACAATGTGTCCTTTCATGTTGAAACTCTCAAGTTATTTTGTTATTTATAAAGAAAACTATGATTCTTCAAATATGGCAGCCTTTGGATTTGCTCATTGCATCCATGGAATTTGCTATTTCAATTTGATTTCAAATTATTGAGCAGCCCTATTAGCCACGCCCCCTTTCAGTCGATTAATCAATCGACAGGGCTTAATTTTAGTTGATTAAAAGTTTGTTGTCTATAGTTTGATCTTCAGTCTTTCACTAAGCGAATTTTATACCCCAATATTATTACATCTACATCATTAAATTTGTATTAAGTTGAACTTTTACACAGCCACCAAGGAATTTAAATATTACACATTTAAATGATGGTTAATACATTCACTCACAAAAGCAGTTATCTAATATCCTCCTTACCTCTAGAGATCTGTCCTAGCACATCTTTTTGAACATGTCAACATCACGTGACAGTATTTGTACGGTACAGACAGAGAGTGAACAAAGACGGCGAAATGAGCTAAGAAGAGGATATTTACCTAGCAAACACTGGCGGCTGAGTTAAAGTACAGCACTTACACACACAGAAAGTTGCCTCCATCTACGAGAGGACGTTTACAAAGCAGCTTCAGGTGTTTACGGCCGGCCACATCCTGACGTGCAAAGAAGGCCGCCGTGCATATTGAGTAAACAGCCAGTGCGGAGTTGGTAATTAATGTCAAAGTGCAGTGAGATCTCGCAATGAGGGAGGACGCTTGTTTGACAGGGAGGGTGGTGATGTATTAGGAGGAATGTGCCGGGTAAAGGGAGTCAAATAGAAATGGGATTTTCCACATGAATGAAATCAGAAGGACATCTTATATCCATAGTTTTGTTTTAGTAGTTTTTGGCCATGTTATAATTGTTTTTCCTTCTCATGCTATGTAGAGTGATTCATGTAATTTCTTGGATGTTGTGACATTATCCTGAACTGCTCTGTACACAGCAGGCCTTTCTAATCACAAACACCAGCTGCAGCTGTCTTTATGCCTGACCAATCAAACTCCTAAACCTAATGACGCCGCCAATTCAGCTCTGTTTCAAGTTGCTCAAGCAGCTCCACACAGTGCTTTCTTAACTGATATATACAAGCCAAGCTTCATACGTAGATGAGACCCACTCACAGTAAGAATGCATTTTTATTGCTCTACAGTTTGACAATAAAACATCTTCATATTGTGAATCTGTGTGTCCTGTTGTGTCTCTGCTTTTTGGGGAATGCACAGCAAAAAAATATGAATCTAGCCTTTTTAAAAATGACTTACACTGAGAATTGTAATCCAGATTTGATTTGTGTTAACTGGGTAAGATAATTCTGCTTACGTAATGTAAAATATTTCTCCAATTTATTAGCCAACGTGTGATATGCAAGGCTCAACAAATAATGGAAAGCCCCGACCACCCTCTTTTTAAGGAGTTTGATCTCAGCTGAGCTCAGCTGGCAAGAGCATCCTTCATTTCTGAAGCTATAAAAAATAAATGCTTTGTTATAGCACTCTAGATTATCATCAGGCAAGAGCTGTGATTTAATTTATTTATTAATAGATTATTTTTATTGTATTTCATGTGTATTGTATGTTTGCTGTTAACACTGCTGCAAATCAATTTCCCATTTATAATAAAATTGAAGTTGAATTTCAAGGCTTAAAATAGGAAAATACATTTGCCAATGGGAAAGTAAATTGTTCTTAGGCTATTGGCAATTGACTTGAATCAAAGTAAAAAGTAATGTCTTGAAAGAAGACCAAAACAGTCTGAACAAGGAAAATAATCTAGATTGATAAATAATAAGGGGTGCACGGTAGCAGAGTGGTTAGAGCTCTGACTTCCCAATAAGGAGGTTGTGGGTCCGACTCCTGGGTTGGACCATATCATCATCTCACAATCTCTCTGGGTGGAGTTTGCATGTTCTCCACGTGTCACCGTGGGTTTTCTCCGGGTACTCCGGTTTCCTCCCACCTCCAAATGAATGAATGAATAAATAAATCTTTTTGTTTGTCAACATTTCTGAAATTAAGGTAAAAATTCAAGAAACTTTTTTATATAAATTTGTGTAAAAGTTTGGATATTAGAGTCAAACTGGTTATAAAAAAGGGTAATCACTAGTACGTGCTAGTGTCAACATTGAACATAAAGCTAAAATATGTCTTTGCGTTGCAGTAGTACGAGTTGAAGCCATTGTATTTGATCTATTGTAGTAAGCAACTCGAAATGTTCCACTTTGCCATCCAGAAATCCGTCAATTTATAACTATAACAGCTTTACAAAAAATGTTTTTGTTTGCACCCAAGAGCTAAATAGTAAAAAGACAAACTTGTGTTGTAGAAACTTGTGATTTAAACCTGCTCGACACGGATTTTTTTTGTTGGTTGCATTTGCTTTCGGGTTGCTAAGAAACAAAGAGATTAAAAGGCTGGGTACGGAGTTTGTGTAGACGTCTGCTCAACAAGATGAGACGAATAGGAGCGATGGAGGTGAGAGAGGGGTAAGGGCGAGCTAATAAAGGGAAAAGGCTGGTAAACAGAGGTAAGCAGGAGACGAGAGGGAGATTTGGTGTGTAGGAGGAGAAGGGTTCGTGGGCCGAGATTTACACAAGCGCAGAGAATTAAGGCTCGTATCAAGGTTGCGAAACAAGGGTAAAAAGTCTGTGCAAGAATGAGGAGGAATTAGATGGAAGACTTAAGAGATTAGAAGTGATAGAGTATGTGTTTTTATATAACTGAATGTGCACGTTCTATTTGTAAATCGTTATATTTTGTCTCTTGATAACCGCAATTATAAAATTTTGGATCGTGACATCCCTAATAAGATTAAAGTAATTGATAAAACGTGTTATAATGTTGTTTATGAGGACTGAACTGACAATACTTACACCCAAGTCTATAAAAATGTAATTGTAACATAACTGACGGTGTCTAGGAATAATAAAGTACTTCTTTGCACCTCTTCTTTGTTTTGTCGCTGTAAAAAACAAAACAAAATGGCGACTGAAGAAGACACACTCCTATTACTTTTGGATCAGCATTAATAACTTTCATGACTGCGGGCCGGCGCCACAGACAGACGCTCACTGCGCGGTGCTGACTTGTGCTACTGGCCTCATGCTTCCCATTAACACACGAAGTGTACGGATTAAAGCAGAAAAGCACACGTAGCGTTCAGATGTATAAGCTTTACAAGATAGACTCGGAAAAGCAGGGACAGAGGTGCAGCGAGGGACACAATGTCGCAGAGAGAAAGGAGCTTATATACAGGCATTGGACACTAAATAAAGGTTGGAATATTGGAGCAAAAAGTTTTTAGATAAAGAATCAAAAATCAAATGCATTAGTTGACATTTCCATCTACTAAGCAATATGTTTGTATGTGAATTAGAGTTTCTAGTCCTTGCAATTACAATTATGAAAAGTATATATTTAATTCAATCCAGTTCCGATTTGACCAGAGCCAGCTTGTGGGGGCAGCAGTCTGAGCAGAGAAGCCCAGGCGTCTCTTTTCACACACACTTTCCTCCAGCTTTTCAGGAGGGATCCCAAGGCATTCCCAGGCCAGACATAGTCCCTCTGGTGTGACATGTCCGGAACAGGCTTTGTCAACTCCTTTAGAAGTGGGAGAGCAGCAACTCTACTCTGAGTTCCTCCTGTCTGAATAATCTTGTCCTTTACCCAACTCTCATGACCACAGGTGAGGGTTGTATCGTAGATTGATGGGTAAATTAAGAGCTTTATGTTTCAACTCCTCTCCTCGGCTCCTTTTAACCAGCACTATTAGAGATTTGAGATCACTGCAGTACTTTTTACTTCTCCATAAGCAATTATAGAAACGATTCCACATTACTCTATCCAGAGTTAATGTGTTTAACGACTTCCACTGCTGCTGCAAACGAGGACTGGACTCCTGAGTAAGACACTTTTGTCTATGAACAACATCAGCTGTATGAGGTGATATGACAGAGGTGCACAGTTCAAAGAATAAACTCTGCGACTGCTGTGTGTCGTAATACAACAGTTGTCATGGTTACAGCGCTTCACCACTACCTAGAGTCTCCCTAGGTGTTCCACAGGGATGCTAATGTAAGCTGTTATTTGTACAAATGCGCATCATTATGCTGAAAACAAGCCACAGCATTATCGGATTAACTCACATATTAAAAGCCTCCATTAATCCTAATGTGTTTTGTAGCACTGTATTATAACACTAAAGTGTACACTTATCACTTTAAAGCATCTCTTCTCTTTTTAGTTTATATTCTATTCTATATACTATATTATAGTATAGTATAGTATAGTAAATATATACAGCATAGTAGATAGCATAGTAAAGTAAACAGTATAGTATTAGTATAGTATAGTATTGTATATAGTATACAGTACAAGTATATTATAAAAGCATAGCATAGCATAGTATATTAAAATGGCAATATCATTGCGAATATTGTCATATTATTAAGCCAATACTCGGGATGTGCACCTTTCATTTAATTTCATATCAAATTTTTGGAGTTTCGCTTTGAAGAAAAGTTGGTACTGGAGGCAGATTCCTATGGGCTCAAAACACTATCCACAAACATGAGCTGGAATCCAAATGCCAACCTTAGCCAATACTCTCCAAAACAATGAATATCAATTACAGCTTCTGTTATATGCAACAGGTTGTGCACCAATGCATTCCTCTGAACATTTTGGAACAAAAAACAACCAAAAACAACTAGATATGTGTCAAAATACTATTCAGTCTACATACTTAATATTTTACGCCGCTGTCATTCTATGCACATTTTTACTGTCACACTGGCTCCTTTCTGATGGATTATCGGTCACTGGGTCAGACGTCTTCACGTCATGTGAAACGTATCCTCTACGGTGCAGGTAGAATGTTGTTTGTGGCTAGTTTCCATGGGAGTATCAACATCCAGTAAGCTAGCTTTGTTAAACTAAAGACTGTAAATCCAGTTCTATTTCATTCCTCCTGACCGCCAGAGGGCGGTGCTTTGCACCTGGATATCTACATGTGTGCGCAGCACAGAGGTCGAGAATAAATACCAACAAAGTCACGTCGTGGACGTGACCTGGGTGACGTCAGCAGTACCACATATATACCAGACGCACCCAGCGCTCTTTTCTTTCTACATTTCTCGCAATCGCAGATGGTCGAAGGATTTTATTTAGGAGCATTTGCTTCGGATTGTAGCCTTTCTCGCTTGGAGCCTCACATCCTGGAGCTGCGCATCGCGTCCTCCGGAGGCTGCGAGACGGTATTGCATTTTGTTGTCTACCATCGACACAGTTTATATCATCTACGGTGAGTACTCATTATCTGCCGTGTACAGGAAGCTTCACGAGCTAGCCTCGTTTACCTGGTGCCCCGTTTATACAGCTAGCTCCGGTTCTCGGTTGAGTCTGTACATTATATTTGGGGCCTGCTTGCTAGTTGTTGCTGTGCATCGTGAGTGCTCTCGCTCCAGTGGCACCGCCATTTTCTGGTCGTTTTTAGCTGTAATACCAGCACCTCGTGAGTGACCTCGCTCCTGTGGTTCGGTTGTTTTACATTTGTCTGTTAGGCTTTGTCAAGCTATTTCCGCGGCACACAATCTGACTGTTTAGCCGTGTGAGGGGCTAGTTGTGCTAGGTGTACTCTGAGTGTTTTCGCTTTGGTGACACCGCTAGCTGCTTTTCATTCTGACTGCTCAAATTTGACGACTTGAACAAGTGCCTCGTGAGTGCTTTCGCTCCAAGGACACGACATTTTGTCATTGTTTGGCCGGGTTATCCCCTCATGTACACCGGTGTTCCGTGAGCGTTCTCCGCTCCTGTGACACCGCGCCTTGTTCACGGACCTGCATGTTCTACCGAACCAGTCTGGGTTTGCCCGTGACTAAAACAGCTTAGGCGTGTTTCCCGCGCCAGTGCTATTATTTTAGATTTGCCGTTTTTCACAGTATTTTAGTGACTTGTGAGTGTTTGCCCGCTCCTGCATCACTAGTACTGGACTGCTGTTGTTCAACCAGTAGTTTGTGCGTACTGCTCCAGCAATTAGAACAAACACTGAGAAACATGTCGATGTCTTTGATGCATAGCTGCAACAGTTGTTTGGCTCCTCTGAGCCCAGAGGATGGTCATACCTTATGCCCTCCATGTCTAGGAATTGGACATCTGAGGCAAGCACTTACCGAAGATGCGTGTTTCAATTGCATCTCTATGCCTTTAGCAGACAGAACCGCTAGACTCGCAGCGGTTGAGAGTACAATGCCAAAGCTGACTCTAGCCTCTAGCGCTGCTAAAGAACCAAACGCCGCAAGCCTCCTCATGTGGAGGCCCCGCGGCCAAGAGGAGTCATCATGATCAGGCACTGTCTAATAAAGTGGACACTTTAGCTTCTGAATTTGCTCAGATTAAGTCTTTGCTCCTTAGTCTGCAGCCTGCTGGTCCATCCACTGTACTAGATCCCACCGTGCAAAATGATGAGGGGAATCAGACTGACTCCAGTGACGCTCATACACAGGAAGATACTATGTCCATTGCTGCATCTGACAGCTTGTTCAGAGAAGGGATGCAGATTATCTGGAGAGCCATGGTGAAGGCTCTCACTCTCCCAGTGCTTCTGTTGTGAGCTCTCACTCTTCAAACCTGGAGCCCATGGGAGTGGATCCAGAGTTTTCCTCTGTTCATCAGGCTATTGAGCTTGCCTTATCGAGACTAGGGATAGATAAGCCTGTGGAGGCTGCTCCTACAAGTGCCTTTTTTAGAGTCTCTCAGAAGCCTGTGTTTAGTGTTCCAGCTTCTTTGCCATACATTGAGGAACTCCAACGATGTTGGGCAGATCCTAAATCTTTTAGTCATTTCACACGAGACTGCAGGACTATGAGTGCTATGCAAGATGCCACAAAATATGGTTTGGATCGCATGCCTCCTGTGGATGGCGCCATCGCGGGCTTAGTTGTAGCGCCGACTGATGCTGCTCGGCCAGAGGCTCGCTGCCCACGTCCCCAATGCAGAGTCACAGATGACCTCATCACCAAAAGCTATGACACAGCAGCTCGAATCGGTCGTCTGGGAAACTCCCTCTCTCACCTAGCCCTTGCTCTCTCTCAGTCTCTCAAGGGCGCAGGAGTTGACAGTGCTACGCAGAGCCTCAGTGATGCTTCACTCCAAGCTTTTGCCTATATGTCTAGAGAGCTTGGCAGACTGATGTCCACTCTGACTATTGCCAGACGTCAGGTGTGGTTAGCCCAGTCACCCCTGTCAGAATCTTGCAGGGGTACACTCCGAACTCTCCCTGTCATTCCAGGCCAGGTGTTTGGACCCGCTGCTCAGCAGACCCTGGAACGAGCTGTTGAGGCAAATAAATCACGGCGTCAGTTTGCTGAACTACATCGTAGTCCCAGGCCCCAGCCCAGGGGTGCTAGTGCTTTTCGCCCCATGGCCAGAGCCTTGTCCCAGCCAGGAGACCGGACGTGGTTTTGATGGCCAAGGCCAGGCTAATCGGCCCTCTCTCCAGCCCTCATTTCGGCCACCGAGAGGCAGAGCCCCGAGACATGATCGCCAGGTTCGCCGCGATCGCCCCTCCAGGCCAGAGGGAGCCCGCAACAGTCGAGCATGACGCTCGATGTCCTGCCCCCAGCGGATTCTCTCAAAGACATCTCAGCCGTTGGGAGGCCTTAGTTTCAGACCCTTGGGTGGTTTCAACCTTGTCCAAGGGCTACAGTATTCAGTTCAAACGTCGTCCCCCGAAGTTCGATGGGGTGAGACTGACCGTTGTTTCAGACCCAGACAGGTCCCTGGCCCTCAGGCAGGAGATTCAGGAACTTCTACAGAAGGGAGCCATAGAAGTTGTTCAGAGTTCAGAGCAATTAAAAGGGTTTTATTCAATTATTTTCTGGTTCCAAAAAGGACGGTGGCTTTCGTCCTATTCTCGATCTCAGGCGCCTAAACCGCTATGTCAAGGTGCTACGCTTTCACATGCTGCGTACCACAGATGTCCTACAGTCAGTCATGGAAGGGGATTGGTTCACAAGCATCGACCTAAAGGACGCCTACTTCCATGTACCCGTGGTACCACACCACAGACAGTTCCTACGCTTTGCCTTCGAAGGGCAAGCCTTCCAATTCAGAGTTCTCCCTTTCGGTCTCTCTCTTGCCCCTCGCACATTCACGAGGTGTGTGGCAGCAGCTCTTGCGCCGCTTCAGGCCCAGGGACTACGAATTCTTCCGTATTTGGACGATTGGCTTGTGTGTGCTCAGAGTCGAAACAGGCGCTCAGAGACACTTACCAGCTTCTGGATCATGTGTCACAATTGGGACTTGCAGTGAACTTTGCAAAGAGTTCATTGGTTCCCAGCCAACAGATAGTATTCATTGGCATCATGATCAACTCTGTGACCATGAAGGCGTCTCCCTCTCCACAAAGAGTGATGGATGTGCTCAATCTCGTTTCTCAGGTATTGAGGAATCGGAGAGTGTCATTCGGTTTGCTTCTTCAGTTGATGGGCAAGCTCACCTCAGTGTCAACAGTGATACCTCTGGGGCTTCTGCACTTGCGCCCCTTACAGATCTGGCTCAACGATCTAGGCTTAGATCCACAGCTGCACCAGCACAAATCTGTGCAGCTCTCCAATCAATGCCTTCAGCATCTTCAGCCTTGGGGAAACCAGGAGTTTCTTTGCAGTGGAGTTCCCCTGGGCTCTCTTCCGTGTCGCAGAGAAGTAGTAGTCACGGACGCGTCACTTACAGGCTGGGGTGCAGTTTGGAATCACAGGATGGTCAGAGGTGTGTGGAGTCCTCAGGAGAGACTTCAACACATAAATGTGCTGGAGCTGCGAGCGGTTCGGCTGGCGCTCAAGTTCTTTCTTCCTGCTCTCAGGGGGAGACACATTCTTGTTCGTTCAGACAACACATCAACAGTCTATCACATAAATCATCAAGGAGGAACAAGATCCATCCACTCCCTGATAGAGGCTCGGAGGCTCCACTTGTGGGCGCTACCTCGCTTGCAGAGTATCAGAGCGGTTCATCTACCAGGCATTCAGAATTGTGCTGCAGATTTTCTCTCCAGACAGGAACCACAACCCGGAGAGTGGAGATTGAACCCTCTAGTGGTACAGGAAATCTGGAGGAGGCACGGTCAGGCGGAGGTGGATCTATTTGCCTCGAGCGTAACAACACATTGTCGACTGTGGTTTCCCTCTCAGAGCCGAACAGTCCGCTGGGGCAGGATGCGCTGGCACATCCTGGCCGGGGTGCCTCTTGTATGCCTTTCCTCCTTTTCCACTTCTACTATTAACGCTGCACAGGATAGCCAAGAGCAACCACAGAGTGTTGTTGGTAGCTCCATATTGGCCAGGGAGAATATGGTTCCCCATACTTCTGCAGCTTCTCAGCGGGGAACCTTGGCCTCTTCCTCAGAGAACAGATCTCTTGTCACAGCTGGAAGGGAGCATCTGGCATCCTCATCCAGAACGCCTTCGTCTTTATCTGTGGCCCTTGAAGGGCCAGATTCTATGTTAACTACTTGTGATCAGGCGGTTGTTCAAACCATCATGAATGCGCGTGCTGCTCCACAAGAGCGCTTTACGACAATAGATGGACGCTGTTTGTTAAATGGTGTATGGACCATGATGTGAACCCAGAGCACTGTTCTGTGCCAGTACTCCTGGACTATCTTCAGACGCTACTTGATAAGGGTCTGTCTGTCTCAACTATTAAGGTTTATGTAGCTGCCATTTCGGCCCGCCACTCTTTTGTTGATGGTCGTTCTGTGGGATCACATTCCCTGGTGTCCCGTTTTTGAAAGGTGCTCTCCGTCTACGACTCCGAGGCTTACTCGAGTGCCATCATGGGATCTTCCATTAGTCCTGGAGGGCTTGTGTTCCTCGCCTTTTGAACCTTTGAACAGCGCTGCGTTGAAATGGGTGTCTATTAAGACTGTTTTTCTCCTTGCAATCTCCTCTGCAAAGAGGATCGGAGAGCTCCATGCCTTGTCTATTGCTGACAATTGCATACGCTGGAATTCTGATGGGTCTGGCGTTACCTTATGGCCTAACCCATCTTTTTACCTAAGAGAGTCTCTGCTTTTCACATTAATCAACCACTTTCCTTGGCTGTGTTCGCCCCTCAGGCTGAACCAGGGAGCTCCGATGCCAGCCTTTTGTGTCCTGTTCGCATGTTAAGAAAATACATTGACATGACTGCTGGACTTCGTAAGATAGATGCTCTTTTTGTTTGTTATGGGGGTCACAGGAAAGGCTGTGCCGTCTCTAAACAACGTCTCTCACATTGGGTTGTGGACGCTATTGTACAAGCTTATGGATCCAAGTGTCTCCAACCTCCTAAAGTTACTTGCCACTCCACAAGGGGGGTGTCCACTTCCTGGGCTGCGCTGAAGGGTGTCCCGCTGAATGACATCTGTGCTGCAGCTACATGGGCTTCCTCCTGTACCTTTGCTCGCTTCTACAGAGTGAATGTGGCTACTCCTCATCCAGTGGCTCCAGTGGTGTTGTCTGCCTCTGCCATCTGCAATTAATCTTGGTGAGTGCAGACTCTTCGTGACTTTGTTGGTATTAAGTCATCCAGGTGCAAAGCACCGCCCTCTGGCGGTCAGAGGAATGAAATAGAACGAGAGTTACGTATGTAACTAAGGTTCTATGAATTCCGGATGACCGCCAGAGTTTCCTGTCACTCAGAGTTTTGCGAGTGCATTTCGAAAGAAAAGAGCGCTGGGTGCGTCTGGTATATATGTGGTACTGCTGACGTCACCCAGGTCACGTCCACGACGTGACTTTGTTGGTATTTATTCTCGACCTCTGTGCTGCGCACACATGTAGGTATCCAGGTGCAAAGCACCGCCCTCTGGCGGTCATCCGGAATTCATAGAACCTTAGTTACATACGTAACTCTCGTTTTACTAATAACATTGTATATTCTCATAAAGTGTAGTTTTGCACTTTTTATATTGCTAAATATTACTGTCCTAGAAAGTTACAATGTCATGTAAACGAAACCTGTTGAAATTAATCTATGCTTCCACATAAATGATGATCTAGTACTACACAATTAGTTGAAAAAATAATGAATAGATATGAATAAAACAAACACATTACATAATTTTATAGACAGGCCTCTCACTGTGTTTTTTTTTTGTGTGTGTGTTTTAAGCAGCCCTCACAGGATGGACCTGGACAGTCAGACGTCCACACTTCAGCTTGTGGTTTTAGGCACAAGCTCCGCTCTCACTGCTCTGTTTTATTCAATCTACAAAAAGTGCCACACTCCAACAGACTCAAGGTCAGAACATTTATAGTTTTATGAAATGTGCTTGTGGGACAGTGAGTGGAAACAGGTAACAGTTTATTACACATTTGAGTTTAAGTACCGCAAACCGTGCTTTTTCTTTATTGTTTTAAGCCGTAAAAGACCTTGGTTGAGGTTAAAACGAGACTGTAAGAAAGTTTTCTTACTCTCCAGTTTTCCAGTTGGAGCTGAGCTTGTTTTCCTATTTATAGGAATAACTGGCTGACCTCCTGGTTTTAAACACTAAAGACAAATGCAGACAGCATCCACCAGTCTTGTTTTGACCATAAGATGCTTTTATTAAATCTCTGTACTTTGGCAAAACAGATTTTACTACAGTATCTTATATGGATGGACCCATATCTGATATATGGCCTTTAAATATCGGTCAGCAATTACATTATTATATATCAGCCATAGTAGTAGCTTAATTGTTAGCTTATTTATGATCAAAATAACAAATTTAATGTGCACAGATACGACAAAACTTCCTATATTAGCACCAATGTGGCAAAACATTTTTTATAATAAACCAATGTCTTGCCCATTCTTAGTATTCTGTATTACCTGTCAATAATCCAAACTTTGACACTGAACATGTTTGGGTTTGAACATTTTTGACCGGTTTAATCTCTTGTGTTTTCACAGGAAGCAAAAAAGGTTGCTATTGACCAGGATTTGAAGAGCATCTTGTCTGAAAGCCCGGGCAGAGTGTCCCTTACGCCGTCATCGAGGGTGAGCACAGCACCGCCTTCTGCAGATTATCGCATTTGTGTTTTTAATATTATAACAGGTCTTGTGTTTTCTCTCAGGCTCGGTGAAAGCTGTGAAAGAAACCCTGAGCAGCCAGTTTGTCGACAACTGCAAAGGTGTGATTGAGCGCCTGACGCTGAAGGAGAAGAAGATGGTCTGGAATCGCACCACTCATCTCTGTACTCACAAAGCACTGCATCAACAATCACTCTTCAGATCCTTTTGTAATGAAAGTGGTGACGACAGCCATTTCAAACAGAGCTGGCAAACTGGGCAGAGCTAAAAGTGAGAGAGAGGGCAGAGTTTGAAGACATAAGAAGCAGTGTGACTGGTTAGAACAGATATTTGCAGCAGGTGTTTGGAATCAGTCACACTTGGCTGTTATCTGAAGTCTCATTTATAAAACTTTGTGTGGAATTCTTACTGAAAGTATACATACAAACAAAACACAAAATTAATCATTTCTCAGTACAGACAGAAATTGAAAAGAAGGATTAATTTGCTTATTTCTATGTCAAGTTGTTGTTTTTTATAAACCACTAACTTAATGTGGAAAGTGACGTACATAACGTATTTGTGCGTACAAATGCTTTATGAATGAGACTTAAGGCAGTCCAGCATGATGCCCATATTTAAACTAGAAATGCCGTCTGGTAACTGCAGACAACTGCAGACTGTGACAGTTTGGGAATATTTTGCCTGACAGCTGCAAATTTCCTTTGTTTCCTGTAAAATTGCCGAAAATCGACTGAGAACATTGGACAAAGCTATTTGATATCACATACACAGTGTAGTAGCAGAAAAGTTGGTTTAGTGTTCAGTTCCTGTACTGTATGCTAGTTTGTCTTTCTTGCACTTTAATCATGGTATGACATTATGTTTATACCTTTAGCTTCTTTCATTCTTGTTCTGTTTTGTAAATCTGTCCTAAGCTTCAGAAAACAAGTATTCAGATTGTTACAAGGTTGTAGATCAAGCATCATTTGTGCTGTTTTAATGTCTATAACCTTGGACTCAGACGACACTCTATTCAGCTTCGTTAGCTGTGTTAGTGTAGTTCAATCGCCGAGAATAGCTCACATAAAGCTCAGTGCTTTGCAGTGCTGTAGCTGTCATCGTCTTTGATCCCACTACCATCACATGCTCTTGTGGTAATTGTTTGTGGGAAAATGGCTTGTAAAAATTCACTTACCTCTGCAGTCTACACTGAACTGCAATTTCTTCATCTGAGATTCTGTCACACTTTTAATGATACAGAAAGCCCAGAACAAACTGGTTATAAAAGTCAGTTCTGAACCTTTCTGTGCTATATATGGCTGTGACAATATTACTGAAATATTGCGATACAGATTGCTGTATTGTTCTGTAACGTATCGCATCGTAGCACATGCATCGCAATACTTAAATGTATAAAAAAATTTAGGTTTAGGGTTAATATTAATTGTACTTCTGGCTTTGTTAGATTTACACATGTCAAAGTCAAAGCTGCAGTTAACATCAGGATCGTGTCAACACCAAACTTTTCAGCACCAAAAGCACCAAAGTAGACATTTTGTATTACAACCCAGCCAGTTATTTGATTTAAATAATACATTACATTTAAATAAGCTTCATTTTTGAATTTCTTTGAATTATTTCTGCAGCATGGCAGTTCTTATAAACAATGAACCATAAGCCTACAGTTTTGCAATACATACTGACTTCATTGTAATTTATCATGTGTTATTGTAAACATATCACATTACATAATTAATACCGAGTCACAATGTCCTGTGTATCGCAGTAGATTGTGTATCAATCACAGTATCTTGTATCGTGACAGAAGCGTATCATTCCAGCCCTAGTGCTTACTTTAGGATGTCTGATCAAGTTAAGTTTGTTTATTTCTTATTTGTAATTCCCTGTGCAACCAGTAGATAGAGCTCTAAGTCAGTTCTTTAAATGTCTACAGTGTTTTTTGTAGACATTTTATAAAGGTGACTGGTTAGTTACTAAGCAGTCACCTTAGTATATTAGTACAAAATTATTAGTATAAGCTACTACGCTTTAGTACAGACCCAGGGCTCGATGCCAGCTTTCTTTGAGAGTAAATCCTTTCTCTTTATGTTTATTTTTTGAGTGATTTAACTATGGACCATGTCTGCAATTATATTCTTTATAAATGTCACAATAAATAGACAAAAGAACAGATTCAAAAGCCTATATGTTATAGAAATGTGCTTGCAATAATGAGAATTTGTTACAGAAATGATTGCAGTCGAGCCCTCTGCCACTTGGCTGGATTCGAATATGTCCCTTTGGAAAAAATAATTGCCCACCTCTGCTTTAGCATATTCTTTTTTTTTTTCATAGCCCTTGCACAGATTAATTATTTTTTACAGAACAAAAGACAATCTGCACCAGATTTAGCTCCTGCTACTTTCCATCTATTGTGTATTATAAATATCTAAATGTAGCATCATGAAGTAGGTCAAGCAGCCGAAGCGTCTGTCGTAAATATGGTGCTTCAGATGCAGAGAGAGGGTCAGACTCAGTGAAACGACAGGACGAGACGGATTTGGCTCTGCTCCAGTCTCTCCAGAGAGCTTCTTCTTTGCCCGGGTCACACAGAGCAGTCAACATCAGCTGCTTGGCTACAAATAAAATCAGGAGAGAATTAAAGAAATCATAAGTTCATACAACAGCAAAGTAAAACCTGTTTTATCAACCCATGTTCATATAGACCAGTAAAAGAACTCTTACTCTTTGAAGTTATTTCAGTTTATTGTTTTTTGAATTTGGTTTTAAGTTAGTAGTTTGGAGTGTTTGGGTATTAAAACCAAACCCATTATGGCGTTATGTTTTGTAAGCATGGCTGCATGTTGCAATTTTTCTGACCAGTATTGCAATTGTAATTAGGTTTGAGATTTGAGTAGAAAAAAACAAAACATTTCTAATAATCTACAGAATTACCAGCTTTGATACAGAAACTGACTAAATATTTTGCAGTTTGTGAAGGAAATGATGGTACTTCAAAAACTGCAGCCTTTGCAATTTGCATTTTGTGCAGTACAATTAGGTATGTTTACATTTACAATTTATTAATATGCTCTGTCCTTATCAATAAATAAATGAAATATATAAAAAAAAATCAATTATCTTGAAACCCCATTTTTAACTATTAATTGCTATTTAACTCTTTGAATTTTAAATTCTAAAATTTAAAAATTAATGCTAAGATAGTACTTGCTGTCAATGCATTCTATTAATTTCCACCTATTTTTATTTGGCTTTGCACAATAAAAAAAGTACTCCTATTTTAGATTGTTGTAGAAAAATAAATTCTAAAAGTTATTTGGACACTCATGATCGACCCGCGGTTCAGGTTCAGGCGTCATGTCAGGTCCTCCTGCGTGATCCAAGCTGCCTAAGGTTCTCTATGAGTTTCTGTGCTGTTTCCTGTGAAAGCCGCAATTTGACACGATCCCCAAACAGTGTGTTTGAGTGCAAAGCACGCTTGTGACTTTTATAACACCATAGGCCTAGTTGAGGGCCACACGCTCATGAGGCAGGCCACGCAGACGTATTTACCCTGCAGTGACTTAAATGTATGTAGTTTTAATGTGTGTGGGTTCGAGTGTGCGTCGGTTCCTGAAATTTAAGCACATTCTTTCGGCCAGGTGGGTCAAAATAAATGTTAACTCTGGTTGGGGGAAAAAGCTGACTCACTCATCACTACTAGATATTAACACTGACCCTGAATCAAACTAATAAATCATATCATATTTTTTAATGTTTGGATAATGGGTCATTGGCTGGATTGAACTGGTTGAAGGGCTTGATCTTGCCCCCAGGTCTTATGTTGAACAGCCTTGCTCATAAGTCAACAGTCAGTAACGGAACGCCTTTAGTTTTCCATCACTGTTTCAATCTGTATGACCCCTGATAACTGTTATACATTAAACTCTATTCTTTCTTGCAGGAACGACACAGAGAAACTCGTGCACCAGCGCATCAACTCCGTCCCCTTCGCCATCGGCTCCCTGGACGAGAGCGTCTCCTCCTCCGTCCGAGTCATCCGCCCCCTGGAAGCATCCGAACTCGAACTGGACACCACCTACCAAATCTTCCACCCCACCGTCGAGTCCCTAACCAACGCCATCAGCCATTTCATCAGCGGAGAAAGACCCAAAGGCATCCTGGAGACCGAAGAAATGCTCAAAGTCGGAGAAACCTTAACAGGAGTCGGCGAGCTGGTTCTGGACAACAGCCTCATCAAGCTTCAACCGCCCAAAGAAGGTTTTGCTACTTTCTTAGTCGCTTGGATTATGACGCTTTGCTGAGAAAACAAGAAGCCAACGCTCAGTTTTGGAAGGTCGTCACTATAATCTGCGGAGTGGCCACCTGCTCCACTCTGGCGTACATTTTGTGGAGGAAATTTACGCACTATCGGAGAAAGCAGCGCCAGAGAAGATTGTTGGATGAGTTCAACGAGCAGCAGAGGCAGAGGTTCCAGGACCTGAACTTGGAGGAGGGCACGGTCTCGCCCACGGCCTGCACGGTTTGCCTGAGTCAGGAGCGCGAGTGTGTGTTTTTGGAGTGCGGACACGTTTGTTCCTGTCTGCAGTGCTACGAAGCTCTGCCCGCGCCCAAGAACTGTCCCATATGCAGAGGACTTATACAAAGGGTGGTGCCGCTCTACAATAGTTAAATGGATGTTAATCCAATGAAGCAATCACACTGTATTTAAGTCTAAAGTGCTTTCTGTACAAAACACTGTAACTCACAAAGTGCTTCACGTGTTTAAGTCACATAAAAAGCTCCCATGTAAGCTTTATGTATATAATGGCGCGTATCCATCTGCTGGATCGGGTATTGGCTCCATATAGAACAGTAAATAGCTTTAGCCATATAGCATTTCGTGTAAAAGTTCTGGAACATTTAAAAAGGTCATTATGTGGTGTTAGGAGAACAAAAGTGGTCTTTTTTTAATTACAATTACACATTACACATTCAATTACACTTACAACTTAATGTGCAAAACTTAAACATCAACAACATATTCACTATAATTCCTACTAATAATATGATAGGTTACTATTTACAGATTAAAATACATTCATTTTGGGCTATGCTTGGTATTGGATAAAGAAAGTTTATATAAATATGAGAATGTGTAAAACAAAGAATTGTAAATGGCTTGTGTCACCAATCGGTTCTTGATCTAAATGGAAAGTACCTGCCCCAAAGAAGGAGCTAAAAAGTCCCTAATGTGTGGCCCCAGTCCATAGAATGCTCCCATAATGGGGACAGGAACTAAAAAAGTACTAGGAACTAAAAAAAAATTCCTACAGTGGGAAAAGGCCTAATGAGACTTTTTGTTGGTTGATGTTGACCCAGGACATCTCATGTTTTGGCATTTTATTCACATTAAGTCATTATTTGTACAATAAATAACAGTTAAATTACACTAGCTACACACATTTTCAAACGATGTTAATTGGATTTTCTACACTGGTGTCAGATGATTTTGAGTATCAGCAGCAGATATTTAAAGCTTATCAAATTGGTATCGGAACTAAAATACTAGGGATGCATCAATCCAGTTTTTTCAAACATGGTAAAAATGGTTTATTCATATCATTTTAATCCCATGATGCAGCTTTTTATTAACCAGGAAAGTCCCACTGACGTTGGAATTTCTTTTTCAGATGAGTTTTATTTTAGGGGAGGACCTTGTGTTTATACTGTACTAGTTATAGTAGTAGGGAGGGAAAGCCGGAGCACTGGAGGAAACCTGCGCAGACACAGGAAGAACATCCAAATCCACATAGAAAGACCTTGAGCGGCCTGGAAGTTGAACCCAGGACCTTCTTGCTAGTCGCTGTTCCACCATGCTGCACATCTGTGAATAAAGATGCACATTTTTGTGTGTCCATATGGTGGACAAGATAATGTTTTTTTTCTATTAAAAATAGCATCACTTTGCTGTCTAAAAGGTTACTTTACAATTGGTGTTTGCTTGTCTTTCAGTCTCATAGGTCACTACATCCAGGTGGGGTAGTTGCCATAGTGACACAGTTTTTAACTCCAAATGCGATGGACATCAGGCGAGGGATTTTGGGCTAGTCCTGAAGCAATCCTCTTTAAAAAAAAAAAAAGCTCTCTCTTTTGTCATCTGTTGTAGTTGCAGCTGCTGTAACAACAGGAAAAGTGCAGCTTCAGAAGAACTGGGTTTTATAAGAAAAAGTTGTAAAAGTGTGAGCGAACTGTGCGAACAGACGCACTGCGCACAAACCGAGACTCACTGTGCTCGTGAGACTGGGCAGAAACCTAGACTAGAGAGCCAGGATTCACAACTGTGTCACTATGGCAACTACACCCCCTATGTCAGTCAGAGAAACGTTAGCATAGCCATATTGTTCAGTCTGATGATTTATTAAAGATTAGATCCATAAATTGTTTGCATTACTTACAATAACACAACACAACTTTATCCAAGTTTCCATGAGAATCTGCTTTCAGTCACTGGTACTGGTTGAATCGCCCAAAATAGACAAAAATCAATAACAATACTTAGAGTGAAAAAGCAGAATACATGCAACTATAGAAATGCTAATTCATGACAATTCGTCCCTGTCCAGTCCAAAGTATAACACAAAGCCTGATGGGAGCTTTATTATTAATGTAACTGAGGGAGTGATTAGAGGCTTGTGATGAACATGATAAACGAGCTTGTAATCAATATCTCGATCAATAAACTCAATAAAGATCTTGATGTGAGCTGTTTCCTCTGTGTTATTTACAAGTTGTTGCCACTGGAAACGCAGCTCTGTGTTTACTGTAATTAGTGCTTATAAATATATTCTTTTGAGCAAAAACGTCACTCATTTCTGTCTGCGATGGTTTTCTTGTCAATCTTCTGTCATTGCATTTGTGTCTGATATTTATCTATAAATATATATCGTAATTTCTGGACTATAAGAGCTACTTTTTTGCAAACTTTGAACTCTGTGGCTTATACAACAATGCAGCAAAATCATAGATTCCCATAGACTTACAGTTAACAAAAAAAAATTATTCTGGCCCATATTAAAAGATATGGGGAGTTTTATTCCACTTTTTTGTATTTTTATTTGTGAACACCAAACTAAGTCATAATTAGAATAACAATCATTTTGGTAATCGAGTAGTTGGCCAATTATTCTTTCGGTTTATCGATTAGTTGTTTAGAACACAAAAGTCACGTAAAAGATTTTACAAATTTCATCCAGACAAAGCCAAAATTACATTAGATCATGATTTCGTAACTGACTGAATTAAGATTTTAGTGCTTTAAAAAAGATTTGCCAATGGAGCAATTGTAAAAATGTACCAGAAAATAAATTAGAGCGATCGCTGGATCACAAAGTGACAGTAACAAATCAGGTTCTCTCCAAAAGGTCCCATGTAGGCACAGAAAACTTAGAGTAGCAAAAAGAGATCTGAGGCACTTCGATGCTATTTCTGATCAGTTTATTTATGTTCAACGGCAGCGCGTTTCAACAAATTTTTTCAGGGCCTGTAACATTCACAGGGTGTAGCAGTACTATTCCTCTTGTGCATGTATTGAATGGCTCGGTCTTTTTGCTTATGTTTATGGATAACTAGTCACATGATTGTTTAAGTTGACCTCGTCATGTGATCTGTTACTATAAATTATGATGCTACACACTATGTTACATGCTGAAGAACATCGTCGAAGCGGCGTTTGAACAAATAATGATCAGCAAATGCATCGGAGTGCTCAGATTCTTTTACTACTCTAGTCAATTATAAAAAATTTCTTTAAAAAATAGGAGGACAGATTTTCTCATTTGAAAACAGCAAAAAGCTTTTCTACTTGAAATAATCACAAAATACATTTTTATTAGAAATTTCATTTGTAGAATTGTCAGAAATCGACTTAGTCACATTCACCAAATCAAGATCAATTTTGTGTTTTCTAGCAACACTGACATATTTAAAATTGTGTTTTATTATATTAAAAGCGCAAATGTACACATTTCTGTCATTGCTGCCCAGTTAGGGTATGAAAAATATATACTATATATTTTTTCAGTTTATGCATGTTCGATTAGTTGCGATTAATTGATTAACTTGTTGCAGCCAAAATGAGAAAAATGTGATAAGTCAACACAGTCTTGTAACTTATCTTATTTTACATAGATTACACGACTTTCTAAGGTTTTAATAAACTTTCTTGTCTTCTCTTGTCTTTCAGCCACTTTTACTCTTTAACATTAATCTTCACAATTATTTTTTCATTAGTCGTATAAAGTGAGGACTTAATTAAAAGTAGCAATTAATCATGGCTTGAAAAGGTGCAAATTTGTGAACCGAATCTTTTGCAATGAATTTTTAAATGTTGTGAAATTTGACTCATTTTTGCATATTTTTAATCTGATTTAAAACTTCCTTATGCTGCGTCTCTGTTCTGTGCTTTTCTTAAATTATACATTCAAGTTCGAACATTTGAACCAAAAGTTTGTCCGACGTTGGAAGAATAATTTGAAGTGTGAAAATGAGTCACAGTTGGACAGAAGTGGAGATTTCCTTTGATTGCTTTTGACCAGTAAAACGCAGACGGAGCACGATGACCTCTCTTTCCTGGTCCTTTTGACATTCACCGAGCTCGCACTGACGATTTTTCCACTCACATATCTCCGTAAAGATAATGGAGGCACATCAGCCGCAGCCGAATGTGTTGTGTCCATCAGACATTGTGATTATAGCTTTAAACTGAGCTGGAGTTTGATCAGAAATTGAGGTGAATTTGCTGTATTTTACCAGAATCTATTCACCTTATTCTGCCCCGCCCACTTTTCTTGGCAGCACACTTACTTTTCCTTAAGGTAACTAATATCTTAACTTTTCTGTCTTGCCTGACAATTAACCCTCTGATGCATGAATTATGAAAACCTTGGTCAAGATTTTTTTCTTAAGTGTTTTCTTCTTCTCAAGACATGAAACAAAAGTTAATTTGATTTTTTTCCAAAATATTATTTTTCCAGAAAGTTACAGACTCGTCCACTCCAGTGACTACATGCGCCTCAGCACTCAACAAAAAACATTGTAAACTTAATGTAAAAAATAATACATTTCTAGAACTTCTGTTCTTTGTACTCAAACCCTTTTTTGTTTTTTGCTTTGACAAACATTTGGAATAAAACTGTCCACAGAATAGTCTAGAAAGGTCCGTAAACTCCAGCGATAACAGTATTGACAACAGTGATGACTAGTGTCTGTGGAGAAGAACAGAGACAGAGGAGCTGAGAATATGTCAGCAGTGGTTTGCAGAGGTACTGAGAGCGGCCATCTTGGACTGGGAGGTGCTTTACCTGCAGTTACACTGACTGACCACTGACTTGACCTCAACAGACTATGGCAGCGAGAACACTCTAGAGGCTGATATGCAGTTTCACCATAGAACTCAATGCATTAAAAAGAAATACACTTTTTAGTAGCTGTCCACTGTAGTGACCGCGATGCATCAGAGGGTAATATGATATAATGACAGTATTTCAGAGGAAGTTTCTAATGGAAGTCAATGGAGGACAAATTGGCTCCAACAAAACAAGAGAGAGAGAAAACTACAAACTGTTTCTGCACAAAAACTACAAAATCATCAAAGTCAAAGTTGGGACTGATTTTTAACATGTCCAAGTTGTAATAAAAGGTCCAAACAAATCCAGTTTAGATTAAGATTTTATATGAAAAATGGACCATTTTGTGTCACATTTTCACCTCCTCTGTGAATCTGCTTTTTTATAAGTCTGTAAAACTAATAGAACCTTGAGGATTTTTTTTTAAATGTGGTGCTTTTAACCAGAACAGAAGTGGGTAAACAGATAAATAAATAATAATCCACAGCCTTTTAATGAGTGAAAAATGCTCTTACAGAACATAAGGACATGACTCTAGGCTCAGAGTCAGTGGATTATGGCTCAAACTGAGGTTTGTAACAAGAAATTTAAAAAAAATCTCCAAATCTGTAGTAGTGGTGGACAATTTGCAAATGAAAAATGCCAAAAAAGTGGACTGAAGCTCCCCAAGGGTTAGAAAAATCAATAAAGTGTCTTCTGCAGACTAAGCACAGCTAAACAGGAAGTGTGCGTATTGGAGTTTCAGGGATTAAGTTACTTTACATGCTGTGTTGGAAAATACTGTATTTAGTTACATAATGCTGAATACATTATAAAATGTGTTTTGTATGTATTATTGTTTAATTATACTATTTCATCTATGGAGGATTCAAAAGACCTTTTCGGAAAACCTTAAACTGAGAAAATACCTAACTCTAAGATAGAATTTTCAGTACTTCAGTATTTAGTTACATCCAAGCACTACTAATGCTACATTTTAACTTTCTGCTGGAGGTTTGGCCTAAAATTAAGCTCCATGTGCCTCTCCACCACAGACAGATGATTTATCTCTTCAGTTTTAGCCCAAGTAATCATTCTAATGAGAAGCTTTTGTGGTGTATACCAACTTGTAAATGCCCGACCCTGTCAGACTGGTCCTGGACAGTACTTGGATGGGAGATCGCTGGGACCAGGTGCCACAGTGGGATAAATAGAAGAGTAACCTCAGGCTCAGACTGCACTCAGTCCAGCTCCGGTCCCGTGTTGATCCAGTCTTCACTCTGAGGACAGCTCACATCACATTTTATCCGCTGCTCCAAGTGCTGCTGCTGTCACCTCTTTTGATCCCAGCACATACATCTCATGGGATTTGGTTATTTGTGCAGAATAAAAAGGGCTGCGGAGGGCTCTGGAGGTCTGCTGAAAGTTTCTTCCAGCTGAAAGAATCCACAGTTCTAGAGCTTCTTGTACTTTTAAATAAATGGAAAGTGACTAGATCAGTGACTACACTGGAGCTGGACCAGATGCAGTCTGAGCTTGGGATAAATGTCACTGTGTACAGTAGCTTACTATGCAACACGGTATCACAAGAAAGAGTATACCACAACACAAAAATACTGTAGAATCATTATGATTTGGTTGAAGCCACGTGGGGACATTTCTTAAAGTATAAGTTTAGGCTAAGTTACTAAACTGAGTAAGTTAGGGCTTGGACTTGGGGTAAGTTAAGTATACAATAAAGATAAGGATTTCGTAAATATTCATAACTAATGACACATCTTCACTTTTGAAATGACATGGGGCTTCTGAAATCGTACTATACGCTTTTAACATATCCCGTTACTTCGTGTTATATACAAACTTTCTTGTGAGACTAATGAAATCTACGAACATTGGGGGCTGGTTTCAAAGGCTTAATTGTTTGTTACTTTCTGAAAATCTGGCAACCCTGGTCAGTGGGAAACACCTGTGGAGTGTTGTGTTTTGCTATTCTTACCTGAATTTATTTGATTTATTTAATGCCCATTAACATACAAACAAATTTACATTTTCTTTCACGTTTTAGCTGTGTTTGATATCTTACCAGAGAAAATGTCCTCTCACCATTGACTTTCATGCATTTTTACCGCTCACTGCTCACTTTTCTAATTCTGTGAGATCATCTGCACAACCTCTAATACAAGCTGTCTGTTCGTATACGCCACGGGTTGCTCCTCTCCGCATCAGGCGCAGCAGGAGACACTGTACACGCTCATTTATTTCAACAGTCTTCAAGTGGCTCCTTTTGTGAAGTAGCGGAGTATTCCTGTGTCCCTGTGATGTCAAGGCGACACGGGGCCTGCGCTCGTGTCGTCTCGTGTCGTGTTTTCTTCCCGAGAGGAGCAGAGCACGCCTCATTTACAACAAAAGCTGCCATAATACAGCCCTTCAAATCAAAGAGCCGCTAATCATCCGGACCACACCAACGTCAGCTCTAAAAAGGGAAAATTTATGCCGCCGTGTCACTGGAAAAGCACGAGAGGCGAAGGTTTTAACGATGCACTGTAACCCGGGGAGGTCCACCACTTGCTTGTCGCCGTGGAGATGTGGTTGATAGTGGCTGGAATGTTCCACAGTGTGTCTTGCTAAAGAATGAAGTTAAGATACGATATGATGAAAGAAATTGATGTGAAGGCTTACTTAACCCGAGAACAATAGGAAAAAAAATCTTCATAAATCTGTATTTATAGCTGCACTGTCATTTTAACAAATCCGTGTGTAAAAACTCAAAATCTTGTTCAGTCCTAGATGTAAAGTCTGGTGTTTGTAGGAGCTACTTTAAAGTCTTATATTGATGACTTTGTGAAAGAAAATGCTTTGTTTGGAAATGGGCATTTGAATTCTCTCTGAAGTGGTGTGAATTAAATACTCTGGCCAACACGCAGCTTCATCTATGTTTGCTGATTGGCTGACTTTACTTCCTGGTTTTGGGGAACCATCTGCAGTTCTATGATACCTTTGAACTGTTTTCAGTGAATCTCAATGGACTTTCCTGGTTAAATAAAGGTTAAAAAAGAACATGACCTAGTAGCGGGTGTGTAATGAAATTGAGCAAAGCACTAGTTTGATGCAGCCTGACTACCCCTCACTCGGCAGTATGAGTTAAGTGTCTTGCTCAAGACCCAACAACAATCATTTTGTGACAGCAGTCTCCCATCCAAGTACTGACTCGCCTGACCAGCCAGTTCCTTCACATTTTGACAGACAACTTTACAAAGACGTGAGGGTCTGGGATTAGAGCACCTGGTTTTAGTTTCGAGGGCGGACATTCCGCGCATTGAGTCATCCAATCACAGACAACCTGGAAATTCTGACTGCAGACCTCCTTCATCCCGCCCACCTCTTTCTGATCTAACCCAGCCCTAATCCTCATCCTAACCTCACCTCACCTGTCTTTGGGGTATAAATGTTGACTTTTTTTTTACGTAGTGAGCATAGCCACTATTAATGGGCTTCTCTATATTGTGGACAAAGAGGTGATTCTGGTCTGTGCCAAGAGGTCTGCGGAGGGAGGTGGGCTGTACATGCCTGCAGCCAGACGCTCTTGAAATTTGATCGAAACAGCGACGAGCTAAACCGAATGTTATCGTAAATACAGCTGAAGGCTCTCCACAACTTCTCAGGTTTTTACTGATATGATACTTTCCTAATTGTAATTTATCAGCTATGTCAGCCATCTTGAATGTTTTGAAACAGTGAGTTATTTTTTTTGTTTGGATCGTCCTAATTTTTGACAACAAAGTGATTGGCTCTGTCTTGACCCTTCATTCAAACAGAACACAGGAGGGCTGGCTGTTCAGGCAAAGTACAAACCAGGCCTTAGGACAGGCTCAGGCTGGGTTGTTTTATTTGGACAGTGTACAATTACATTTAGCACAATAGAAGAAAAATTTGTATCAGATACTATCTTTAAAGCCATATATCTGTAATCTTGGGGAGGAGAGAGAGGAGGTAATAATGGACATGTTTTAATAGCAGAAAAAAAAACAGAACACCCAGAGAAAACCTTAGGAGAACATGTAAACCAGGAGGACCTTCTTGCTGCTGCACCATCGTGTCGCCAAGCAGGTAGAGCCTGTGTGATCAACTTAACAGAAGGTGTTTCATCAGCACATAATCCACACTGATGTCACAACTGTACAAGAAATGTCAGTTTTTGATCTGAAACTAATTTATTTTTCTCAGTTGACTCAAAATAGACAGCCACATACAGTTTAACAGTCAAAACGTTAATTTGGTGTTTAGCTTCACTTTACTCTGACTATGTTGTTGTCATCGGGCTGTTGATCTGAACTGTCTAAAATGTGTTGTTTGTTGGTGAATTGAGCCTGATTAGAGGTCGTCATAGTAACAGTGTTTCCCGTGAGAGCCAGGGCCAGTGACAGTGCGTGCATACACACAGCAAATCTGTGTTTCAGTCACATAATAAACACAAGAAAGGCCAGCGAGTTACCACAGGGTCACAGGTTCAAACCTCAGTCAGGAGCAGATGAAAGAACTTAACAGTGAAATGGCTTTTAATCAAACAATACATTATTTTTAGCCCAGATAAACAAAACTAAATTAACTTTTCTAACTGTGTTAAAAGAATAGAAGAAAAGATGTGTTTTAAAAGGGTAAGGATGACTCATTATTCACTCAGTTTTTGTCTTTCAAACACATGTATTAGAATGGAAAAAATATGCTTTTAATTAAGCACACACGACTGTTAAGTGTTTCCCATGTCAGGAATTGACTTTGTTCTCTATCTACAGGCTGCAAGAAAAATGACACAGGAGAAATAATCAAAACAATCTTGCCCGATATGCTAATGTTGCAGAAATGCAACACATGGACTTTTAAAAAGTGAATAAGATCTCAGAGATCTACTTGTGACACAATCTCCAATCTCCTTCCTGGGTTGGGTCACGGAGGCAGCATGCACATCCAGACTTCCCTGTCCACTTTCAGGGGAAGCCCAGAACATGGGACATAGTCCTTGCAGTGTGTCCTGTGTCGAGGCCTCCTCACAGTGGAAGAGGCCTGAAACAACTCACCTGGGAGTTACCTGGGAGTCACCCCCGCAGCCTCTTCTCACTATGAAGGAGCAGCGGCTCTGCTCCGAGCTCCTCTCTCTATAGCACTCAGCCAAAATTGGCCAAACTTGCAGATAACAAGTGAGAACAAATTCAGAAACATGGACAGAATTTGAACTTATTGATTAATTAGTTTGACATTAGAAACATACGACGCATGGAACGTACGAGTGATCTTTTTAAATGAATAAGTTACAAGAACCCATTCTTAACACCTCGAACTCCCGAGCTCATTAGAAACAAAAGTCTTTACAGAGAAGATTTTGGATACCTTGTTTAGTTTTTCGGTCAAATGTGTTTGAAGCATTTTAAGTGTTACAAACTGCAGGGTCACGTGGCTGTCTCAGTCACATGACCTTCCTGCGCCCCACTCAGGTGCCTGTAATCAGGCCAATCAGTGGCACCTGCCTTCACTGTTTAAAGCTGCTATTATGGTTAAGGGGATTCGGTGTTTCCCAGGTCTGCCAACTGTGTGTCAGTGTGAGCAATCATCTTTAGTTATTTGCTTAAGTTGTAGACCAAAGAATGCTCATTATTGTTTATTTGCTCTAAAAATTGTAAACTACACCCTTTATTTTTTACCTGACCATCACCACAACTTGCCTGAAAAACCTCATATGACGTCTGTGACACCACCAGCATTTCACCTTGTAAACATTTTCCAAAATTAAGATTTTAAAATGTTTATAAATAAAACTTAGAATTTACAAATCGTTTTGTAAAAACCTTCAAAATCATGTTTAGTTCAAGATTAACTTTGGTGTGTGGCTACTTTAGAGCACGACATTGATGATGCGTTTTAAGAAATAACACAAATGTTTTTGAGCGTATTGGAAAATGAAATAAAAGCCTGTTATACAGAGTGTGCAAACGGAATATGAAAGAAAACCTTAACACACACAACAGGTAACATTATTAGTAGAAAGACAGGAAGGTTGCCGTGGTGATAACGGACACAGCTCTTATGAGGAGGAGACCACGGTGACATTATGAACTCACAAACTCACAGCAGGAGAAAATAACGAGGATTCTTCTGCACAGCTGGTCAAAATGTAGATTGTGTTATGTTTCCACAGTAGAGCTGCACACTGTCTCTTGTCTCCTGAAGGTAGCTCTTCTTTCCTTGTCTTTAATTACCACAGATTCTACATGTGAAGTGTAAATGTAGAATAAATGTCAATGCAATCAACAGTCTTCATAGCACCTCTAAATATAGTGTCCTTACCTGATTGTTTTATGTAATAACTTTATCTGACAGCTTTTCTCCCTTTGGCACATGGTTAATATCTACGTACAACATGTTTTGGATGCAATAATAGTGTACAGCTTTTCATAGACAAGAAAGTGAAAGTACAGAGGACCGCCCAATCAGAGCACTGCTTTTCGACTCCTGATGAGACAGAACATAGGTTATACTTGATTCAGATCACTACACTTTTCACCTGTTTCTCATGCTTTTCCAGCAGAAACTTAAGTTTGAAATGTGTGTGGGAGGAGGTCAGGGGGGTTAGTCCACACCAGCCTGATCTCGTCAGATCTCAGACGCTAAGCAGGTTGGGCCTGAGCAGGACTTGGATGGGAGACCAAAGGAACCTCAGGAGCCACAGTGGGTCGACAAGAAGAGACAACACTATATTCCCACATTGCCCAGAATGGATCAGGTGGGAAAAGGTGGGACCACTGAGGTGGGACATTTAATAAAATATATCGAGCTGATTGGGTGTTTTTGTTTGTTTTGTTCTTCATTAATTACAACAACGAATTGTAATGGCATATCTAGAAAGAAAATACTCAGTATTTCTGCTAAAACAGAATCAAATGCAGCAGCAGCACGTACATCCACAGCAGCCGCCATCTTTGTTTTGTTTGATTCAAGTGGTACTTCCTGTCGTCATTGCAGCCAACCCCCCTCAACTGCTGGAGCCAGATGGATTTTCTCGAGTTTGTGAATTCACAAACATTGCGAGATATTCATCTGTCTGGCAGGTTAAAGGTTCTCAAGATTTGGAAAATCCAGACAATACATAAAAAGAATATTGTCTGGCCACCATGTCCCTGTGAGTGACAGACTATTTAGCCAATGAGAAACTAAAAAACATGGCAGTATTTAGTAGGTGTGTTCAAGATGCGAAAATCTCTGCCTGGATTGCAGACGAGAGCAGGCGGCTGAGGCAAAGAGGAGGAGATTCAACTTGGACACTTGAGCCCGAGAGTAGCGAGGCAGCCTCAGGTCCCGCCGAAAACACAGCTCTCACGTTTGTTTGAAGTGTTGCACTGAATAAAACTACCTACAATCTTGAACATGCATTTATGCTTCCCTCCCGCATCACAAACTCACTCACACATCACCAGAGCAATGAATAAAGAGTTCATGATAAAGTTTACACACTTGAGGTCTGTCTGTGAGAAAGTGACTTTCAGCTCATCGAGAATGATGCTGTGTGTAATGTAACATCCTGAGTCTTTTCTGACTCATGTTAAACACGTGTGATGTTATAAAAGTTCACAGATACAATAAAGAATCAGCTGTCAGTCACTGCACTACATTTCCCATCATGCATCTTAATTTTGTAGTCATCAAGGCGGTGAAGTCTGGCTGCAGTCTGGCAGACGATTCATCGAGTCAACTCGAGCCGGTGTAACGTCGAGATGGCACTCCCCGTCGAGATGGCACTCCCCGTCGAGATGGCACTCCCCGTCGAGATGGGAACCCCCTTGTTTAAAGTTAGTGCTAGAAAATAAGTAATATTTTTTTATTTTCATATTACTTTTGCTAACCCTCACCCAAGCCCTGATCCTAAACTTAACCTTCGAATTATGCCTAAACTTAACCGAATTAATTGTAAACTATTTACCGCGGAAGCTTGCTACGTCACGCACAGTCACAAAAGCTAGTGAGGGGTGCACGTCTCGATGGGGAGCTTGTTTCGACACCACACCGGATTGATCTCTTGAGATAACTGGGCCTATGTAGCCCTGAGGTAGCCCCCGACCCCCTTAAAGCCTCGAGGCGGTCCAGTCGGCTCTTGAACACACCGTGAGTGAACTTCCATCTGCGTCACACAAAAAAACTAATCTGTTTGTCCGCTATGAGTTGATCTGAAACGCAGGCGGGGGGCGTGGTGACCAGACCCAATCTTTCCAATTAGCTGAAGCATGGCTCTGGATCTCAGGCAAACTCGAGAGACACTTTTAAAAAACAAGGGACACTGCTAATCATGCAAACATTAATTTAATTAAATTAATGTGTTATAATGTATTTTTATTTTTCAACAAGAAAAGATCTATTGCATTAGCATTTGCACTATTCATTATGGTTCCTTCTAGTGTGGCATCATCATTTTAGACAAAACAAGTCATTTTTCAAAATTGAGATGCAACTCGTAAATTGTTTTGCAAACTCTTTAAATAATGCATTCCCTTCGTCTTCGTGAAATAAGTTGAATCTGTTAGAAGCACTTTAAGGAGGCACTCGAACGCACCGTGCCGTGGACATGAAAGCTCAGGCGCCATGGAAACCTCTCCGTTCCCGTGGAGCCGTCACAGAGCGCTGACAGACAGGAAACCACTGGAGACGTCGTATTATTACACACTTATGTGTTTATAAAAGTCACATCATCAACAGCACGAGGCAAGACAAAGCGAGATAAACAACTGATAAACATTTTCTGCTTTTCACCAGGATTGTTCAATGATTCTGGAAAATAAATAAATAAATACACTTTTAATTTCTGGGTGCATGGTGAAACTTTTCTTGAGGCTATACTACTCTTCCATTAATAGATTAGCTATGCCTGAAAAATTCTATGAAATTTTCAACTTTTTTCATTTTTCTTTTTTTAAAGACACTCAATGCTGGTGCAAGAGGCAAAGAAACAGTTGACTCCCTCACAGTAAGTGTAAGTAACTACATTTTTCAAGCTATTTTTGGATCAATAAGACATGTTATTAACTAATACAAGTTAAATACAGGTAATTCTACACTGTTAGACACTGTAGGGCAAATGAAGACATCACAATGGAAACATGAAGGTGAGCTACACTTCTTCTGAAGTCCATCGACAATGCTAAGAAAATAGTGTACTTCATTTCACAGTGAAATAAAGACGCCATATATAGACATGAAAAAAGGACTAGAAATGTGGGTAACACTTTAGAATACAGCTCCCTTGTTTAGATGTAAATACAGGTAGTTACTAAGGATTAAACATGTAAGAACAAGGAAACAACTAATAGTACACTACCTACGCTGTAATTACTCAAGAATGTACTATAGTATTGTTGGGTTATTACGTGTAATAAAGTACTACAACATTATAAAGAGTAACAATTGTAATAAAGGGTAATAAAGCGTTATTACTGCACTTAAGGCGTAACAAATGTGCCAAGTGTGTAACAAGTGAAATAAAGATGTACTATTTGTGAAATGAGTAATTATGACAAATACCTCAATTATATTAGCTGTATTTATACTTTACCAAATGCATTCATGTACAGCTCTATTCTAAGATGTATAAGGTCCAAAAAAATAATCTGACAAGACAATACAACAGTATCAAGTTGTTGAATCTTTATTGAAGAAAAAACAAAACAAAAACACACTTTAAAGACAATGTTCATACCGTGCACTACAGTTTAATAACACAGAAAAGTGGAGTGTAATCTAAAGCAGAACAGTGTATATTGACAGAAACAACAAATAATACATACAACCAAGGTGAAAGAAACAGGAAAAGGAAGAAACAACAAGTAACAGATCGTAACAAAGACATACAGAGTGGAACAGAGGAGGAACAAGGCATGTATTTACACTACAACTACAATGTAGCTACACTTTAATTACACTGTAACTACAATGTAGCTACACTGTAACTACAATGTAGCTACACTGTAACAACACAGGAACGGGAGCTGTATTCTAAAGCGGAACAGTGCTGTTTATCCCTGAAATAGACAGAAACTACAAATAACACACACAACCAAGGTTAAAGGAACAGAAATAGGCAGAAACAACAAGTAACAGATTTTAACAAAGACATAGAGAGTGGAACAGAGGAGGGACAAGGCATGTATTTACACTACAACAACAATGTAGCTACACTGTAATTACACTGTAACTACAATGTAGCTACACTGTAACAACACAGGAACGGGAGCTGTATTCTAAAGTGGAACAGTGCTGGTTATTCCTGAAATAGACAGAAACAACAAATAACACACACAACCAAGGTGAAAGAAACAGAAATAGCCAGAAACAACAAGTAACAGATTTTAACAAAGACATACAGAGTGGAACAGGGAGGAACAAGGCATGTATTTACACTACAACAACAATGTAGCTACACTGTAATTACACTGTAACTACAATGTAGCTACACTGTAACTAAACTGTAACTACAATGTAGCTACACTGTAACAACACAGGAACGGGAGCTGTATTCTAAAGTGGAACAGTTCTGGTTATTCCTGAAATAGACAGAAACAACAAGTAACAGATTTTAACAAAGACATACAGAGTGGAACAGGGGAGGAACAAGGCATGATTTACACTACAATAACAATGTAGCTACACTTAATTACACTGTAACTACAATGTAGCTACACTGTAACTAAACTGTAACTACAATGTAGCTACACTGTAACAACACAGGAACGGGAGCTGTATTCTAAAGTGGAACAGTTCTGGTTATTCCTGAAATAGACAGAAACAACAAATAACATACACAACCAAGGTGAAAGAAACAGAAATAGGCAGAAACAACAAGTAACAGATTTTAACAAAGACATACAGAGTGGAACAGGGAAGAACAAGGCATGTATTTACACTAGAACAACAATGTAGCTACACTGTAATTACACTGTAACTACAATGTAGCTACACTGTAACAACACAAGAACGGGAGCTGTATTCTAAAGTGGAATAGTGCTGGTTATTCCTGAAATAGACAGAAACAACAAATAACACACACAACCAAGGTGAAGAAACAGAAATAGGCAGAAACAACAAGTAACAGATTTTAACAAAGACATACAGAGTGGAACAGGGGAGGAACAAGGCATGTATTTACACTACAACAACAATGTAGCTACACTGTAATTACACTGTAACTACAATGTAGCTACACTGTAACTAACTGTAACTACAATGTAGCTACACTGTAACAACACAGGAACGGGAGCTGTATTCTAAAGTGGAACAGTTCTGGTTATTCCTGAAATAGACAGAAACAACAAATAACACACACAATCAAGGTGAAAGAAACAGAAATAGGCAGAAACAAGTAACAGATTTTAACAAAGACATACAGAGTGGAACAGAGGAGGAACAAGGCATGTATTTACACTACAACAACAATGTAACTACACTGTAACTACAATGTAGCAACACTGTCACAACACAGGAACGGGAGCTGTATTCTAAAGTGGAACAGTGCTGGTTATTCCTGAAATAGACAGAAACAACAAATAACACACACAACCAAGGTGAAAGAAACAGAAATAGGCAGAAACAACAAGTAACAAAGACATACAGAGTGGAACAGAGGAGGAACAAGGCATGTATTTACACTATAACAACAATGTAATGCATTGTAACTACACTGCAAATACACTATAACTACAGTCTAACAACACAGGAAAGGGAGCTGTATTCTGAATTGTAACAGCGCTGGTTATGTCTGAAAATGACAGAAACAAAAATAACACCCACAACCAAGATGAAAGAAACAGGAAGAGGCAGAAACAACAAGTAACAGATCATAACAAAGACATCCATGTAAGACACATGAATAAAAAGATATATATATTGTAATGAATGTGTTACTTTGAATTAAAAAAATATACAAGTGTAAAGGGACTATACAATAAAGTTACTTATAATCACTTTTTTCCTAGCACAGATTACTGACTACATCTGATCACGTCCAATTTCTTCACCAAACTGGCCGTTACAATACCGGCGCAACTTGCTCCTAACAGCTGTGAAAAGGACATAAAACGCATCATAATGAACAATTTGAAGGCTCAGAAAGTATTAGGTAAGAAGTTTAAAATAAATTATTTCTGTTTGTTTTCCTTTTTAAATAGGCAAAAATCAAGCATAGTCCTTTTAAAATAAAACGCACACACAATTGTTTCAGAATGTAGGTTATCCAAAGCGTTACCTTAAGTGAACTAAACATAGATAGAACATTTCTAAGAGATGGTACATGCCTTGAAGACCACACCAAAGTCTAAGCTTCGAGTGTATTTGTTCAGTCCCAGAGCCTGCTTTAACATCAGCTCTCAAAAGTCAAAGACTTCCAAATGTTCTCACAACAGAGTTCGTACAGCGTTTAACGTATAGTTTTCTCACTTTCTTAAAAAAAACTTTTCCAGGTTTTCTATGATTGTGCAAACCCTGTTAGAAGGCAGAGACGCCTGCAGTCAGAATAAAAGTGTGATATTTGAAAGTCAATTGCTAGAAATAATTTTCTTTTTGTTTTTGGTTAGTTGCTAAACCAGGCTTCTTCATAGTCTCCTTGTGTACATTGTAGTGCTTGCTTTGCTTCTTCTTCTTGTATATTTTCAGCTGAAGGTGATGCTCTGCTCAATCCAGGACTTCTTACGCCCCAGAGAAGGGTGAGAAGATAAACCCTGAGAAACAAAAAAAAAACAGATCAGTTCCTTTTGTGCATCAGTCAACTGCAGGGTTTATTCTGCATTTAGTCAATTAACATTGACATGTTATACAATACACTTGTTGTGCAACATTTTCACTAATTGTAATCTGCTTAGAAATTAACTGTATTCACATTTACATCTTTTAGAATTTTACATTACACAAACAATTCTAACTTTAAATTGTTTCAGTAAAAGAAATGATCGAAAATGCAACTTCTGAGCTAATACAATTGCATAAGACAATATTTTCATTTGTAGATGCCGGTGCCTGTCGTGGCGCCTCTAATGGAAATTACGCTTGCAAATTAACCAAAAATATATTTTTTTAGTTTGTACATATTTTTGAAATGCTTCTTTTCTATGTGATTTTGTTAACATTTTACCAGCCTGAGAAAGAATACTAGACACAGAAGATTCATCTTGTTCTTTCACATTTACCACTTCTGGTGATGTTGAAAAGCGTAAGCATTTCTGTTGTATGTTAGCTGTCATTTTACTTTTTAAAATTTTTTCGTTGCATCACAAATAAGGCAAAAGGACAATATACATACAATATAATGATGCATATTGTCTAACAAAACCAACAAAAAAACACAATATGAAAACAAAACTAAAACAAACCGAATTGATCAAAAACAGCAACATTTTAAAACTAAATATGCATCATTGTATTTATAATGTCCTTTTGCCTTTTTTGTGAAGCAACTTAGTCAATAATAATACAAAAACAAAGACAGCTAACAGAATAATCATGTTGTTTTGAATGTTGCTTTATACTCTATTACGCGTTCCTATGTCACCTGGAAGTGGTAAATGTGAACGCACTAGACAAATTTTTCAATTGAGTTCAACGTTTGTTTAGATTTAATCCACAGACATGAGAAAACAAAAAACAAAACAACAGTTTCATCTCCTACCACAAAATGGGAGGGGTCGCCATCATGGGAGTGACGGAAGTAGCCATCCAAAGGAGGGAGGAAACATCCTGACCTGCACAAGTTCAAAGGAAAACCCAAATAAGATTTAAACATTTATATACACAGACATAGCCCTTTAAGCAACTAATAATAACCAAAAATACTTATCTTCAAGAGGAAAAAACATTGTACTGCAGAGACCTAGGACTGTATACTAATTTAGGAGATTTGCAGGAACACCTCATCCACTCAGAACTCAAATCAGAGAGTGAGGCCAGACACAGTGGAACAATGGACTTGACTTTATTGCTGGAGCAGACGTTGTCTTTACATTCATGTTCTGGTATCTGAAATAACAGATATATAAAAAATAAGAAGGACTGCTAACTTAATAAACATGTTAGCAAAAACGTGGCTAGCCCTTAGCAAGTCTGTTCACATAAAACACAATAAAACTACTAGCATTAGCTTCAACTAGCGCCGAAAAATCCGCGCCTTATTTGCATATGAATAAACGGTAATTAACACATCATTAAAACCACCTTTATCACAAAAAGATCCATGACTCAGACATTCAATGCAAACGAACAAACAATGAGCATGCTTCAACAACAGCTCAGCTGGTCTCAAGAACTTTTAGCTGCCTTACAAAACGCCTGCTGCAAAAACACCAAATTAAGGATCCCTTAGCTGCCCAACGAGATGCGTTAAAGCTACTTAAATGTAAACCTTAAAGCTAATGACTTGTGTTTCACACTGCACATTTAAGCAATGTTCGAGGAGGATCCAAGATGGCGGAGTGAGTGGACGCTTTTTTGCAGGCTCCGTAGTAAAAAGTGTTTCTTTTTGTCCTTGTTTGAAATTTCTGCGCGGTTTGCTGCTCAGAACAAGAGACTTGAGCTTAACAACAACTTTTGAGTGAGTGGAAATCCATATATCACACTTATCACTCTGTTACGGAACTTTTACTGGCTAGCTTAAACAACCATGGATGACCACGACTACAATCTGGCCGCCTTTAAGGATGCATGCAGTGAAGATGTTGGTGCTAGCATCGAGTTGGATGATCTGTCTTCTCCGGAAAAGTCAATCAACCTTGAGCACACTCCACTGAAAGCACCACACCCGAAAAAAGAAGAGAGAGAGAAACTACGAGGAAACTGCAATTGAGTCTGTTTTGAAAGCGGTAATGGAGGTGAAGGCAACTCTGGACCAACAGACACAAAAGATGGATGCTCAAACCGAGCTTTTGAAAAAAGTGGAGACTAAGATAGAAGCTAACACCGAAAAGATTAAAGAGAACAAAGCAAACATCGATATGCTGCAGTTGAAAGTGAGTGAGCTCCAAACGGAAAACAAGAGCCTGAAAGAATCATTTGCTGATCTTGCCAGGTATAAACGGCGCTGGAACCTAAGGTTAAATGGTCTTACCGAGAAGGAGAGTGAAGACACCCGCGAGCTTGTCATTGGGATCCTCACGAGGGTGGTGCCGTTGTCTGTGGAGCGGCTCCGGGAGACGGTGGACACGGTTCATCGCCTCGGTAAAAAGGCAATGCGGCAACATCCAACAACACTCCGCGGTCAATCATTATGCAGTTTGTGTCAAGGACTGTTCGTGATGATGTGTGGAAGAGATCCAGAGACGCCCGCGTCTGTAAAGAGCTCCACATCACTTTAAAGAGGATTTCTCGAGAGAAGACCGAGCGGCGCGCGCAAAGTTGTGGCCACTTGTCCAGACGCACGGAAAGAGAGGCCAAAGAGCGTTTTGAAAGAGGTTACCTCTGATCAACAACCAACGAGTTGATCCAGACTAAGCTATGCCAAACATTTTTCATTGTTCATGATTGTATAAGTTCTGAGAGTACACCGCACTTTATAGTTTTGTTAAAGGACACAGACAATCTCATTCCTGCGCATCTTTCGAACTTGCGCTTTATCTAGATTTCCAGGTATGTTGTCTTTTATTTCATTGAACGCTAGGGGGCTTAAAAATATTGTAAAAAGGAAAGCCGTGTTTTTATTTTGTAAGGAGCAGAATGTCCAATTTTGTTTGTTTACAAGAAACTCATTCGAGTGAAGAAGATGTTATGTTTGGAAAGCTCAATGGGGTGATTCTATTTTTGTTAGCCATGGGACTTCACATTCGGCTGGGGTTATGATACTGCTTAATAGATTTCCAGGGAAAATAATCAGCCATGTCAGTGATTCTAATGGTCATTGGGTAATTGTTATAGGTGAATATAATGACGAAAATTTTGTTTTAGTCTGTGTTTATGGTACAATGATAGAACAAAAAACAAGGGGTTAATTGAAGAGTTATGCAAACAAATTTCTGACTGTGGGAATGCGTTTTCAACAGACAAAATTATAGTTGGAGGTGATTTAACATGGTACCTGACTTGTGGATGGATAGAACCCTCCGAGGGCTTTATGTCATAAATATGATGACCTGATTGTTAAATTAATGAATAGTGCTAATCTGATCGATTGTTGGAGAGTCAAAAACCCTACAACTTCTCAGTTTTCCTGGTTCAATGCTCTGGAAATGGTCAA